>JAASAO010000531.1:0-82970 GCA_017311375.1 Mytilus coruscus | reverse complement strand
CTGAAGGGTAAACAGATAACTAATAATTCGATCAACTTTACATAACGGGAGTTGAAGACATTTCTGTTTATTTAACCCGGGTGAAATTAACTGAATAGTAGAATAAGCCAATGGTATAATTAGCTGCTATTTAAGCTATTTAAGCATCTTGATATTTCATAAGTTCCAGAACATTATATTTTATATATTATTGTATCAAAAGTATTTTAATGTTTCAGAAGTATTTTGTATTAAATGCGATTTTAACCACAGTCTTTGTCGAGATCTTAGACTTATCAAAGGTAGAAAAAATATATATATAGACGCAGGGTACTTTCATTTTTTTTATATAAATAAGGCGTTTTGTTTTCTCGTTTGAATTGTGAATTGGAAAACAAATAAGAAATGGTAATTCTGACCTTTCATACCTTTACTTTCATTGATAAAACATAATATGGACTCGTCCAGTGTTCGGTTTGAAGATAATTTTAAGTTACTGTACACATTCATGCACGTTCTGTTTTAATCAAGTATGAAAAGCATAAACCGTTTGAAAGTAAACTAAAATAAATTTAACCAATCAAATTGCGTAAGATTCAATAACAATGACCGGTCCACATTATAACACGTAATAGGGAGAAAATGTAAGATATTTTAAGTTTATTATTTTTTGCAATCGAATAAAAATGTCAACCAAAAGTTTTGCTATAATTTCATAAACATGTCGTTCTGTATTGGTATAGTTTTGGAACTTTCATTTGCGTATTTAAGGCAATATAAAGTTTGGGCTTCAAAAGTGTAAATAACTATTGACCTTATACAGAAAATTCTTCCTTTTATTAAATGTTTCACAAATGATAAATGACTACAAAGTAAAATCTTTTTTTTTAAATACTGCAAAAATTTCATTCGGATTGGTATTATAGTAGTACCTATGTTCATATTAGTACATTTTGGGAACGTGTTGATCAATCGTATAATGAGTTGTCTGTTCTATTTCTAAGAATCCTGGTTGTTCTGACATTAGTCATATTTGTATTATGTTGTCCTTTAGACTGGTTCCCTGTCCATTATCTATTTGGCTCTGACAACAGGTGTTACTAAGATACCCGTATGCTGCAAGGAGAGAGACAGTCTATTCGTCCTTCTTGTACTAATGATTCTTTTCGCTGGTATACATAAAAGTATAACAAGAACCACCAAACAGTACTGAACGGAACAACAGACTACAACGACCGTGAAAACCCCGGCGGCTACTAACAAACACAATAAAAACAAGAATGAAGATAAAATTGAGAATGGAAAGGAAGAGCATATATATATTTATCACGTCCATCTAATTTGTTCAGTCAGGATATTTTATTTCAAGTAAGTTTTACTTTAAGTGACATTAAGTTAATATAGTGGCTCTCGGCTAATATTTTACAATATCAACTAACAGAATACAGCAAAATCTTTATATATTGCAAAAAAGGTTCTTCGAACATGCATTTTGACAAGAATGTTAAGCAAATTCTGAAAGAGATAGGTCTAGAATATCGTGATTTGAAATAATACTGTCCCTTTTCACATGTCTACCTCCTTAAGAAATATAGATTATATCACTTTTATGTTACACGAGTGCTTAAGAAGCATTGAGGAACCTAACTATTAAAAACGCGTCTCTGAGTTTAAGATTTATCTCCTTTAGCCGACCCATTCAAACAATCTGTACATTTTGTATTTACTGTCAATAACTTTATAAAATAAAGGACTTTATTTACCTTTTCTATACATAAATAAAAATGCTTGCTTTGGAACTCCTTCAAGAGCAGCTACTTTGTTGTTATCAGCTTTCTTCAGATTATCAAAGCAACATTTATCCACAACTTGATGTATAAAGTCGTCAGCTCTGTTAATACCTAAATACTTTACGATTTTCTTCACCTCATCAACTGGGTTCTTTACAAAAGAATAATTTGTATATGTATATATATATATACACACACACTAATTATACACATACTTGTACATATCATATGCAAGTGATCGAAAGTCGATATTTGGGACATTAATTGTTTCGAATTGAATTCGTCACCATGGCAAACTTTTAAATGTTTTGCAGGTCTTATAAATGATACACCAGATTGAATCTCTAATCCATTTTTTGTTGTTTTGTGTTTTAAATATTTAATTTCAGGAACGTTCACTAAACAATATACATGGCAGTCATGTTCGGTTAAACAATCTTTCTGCCTTAATGTTTGAATCACAAGATTACAAAACGGTCGAGAGGGCTTTCGGTAGTGTCTCTTAAAGTTTGCTTTTCGATTAACAACGTACGTTGACTGAACTACTTTTGTAACCAATGTAAACAAGACGGCTGCGATAACTCGACGTAGAAAATATTTATTTCATCGTTAAATTAAATAATAAACACAAAACATTAATTTAAATGATAACAAGATATTTTTTAGCTTATTTTTCCTACAAATGTATTGTCATAGATTCAAATTAATCCTATAGTGTAAAATGATATTCCTCGGAAATTTTTCAGAGATAGAACAACTCACGCTCAGCCAATAAACATGAAAACAGAAGGATACAATGCATTACCAAAGGAATTCCAACTACTTGTTGAGTTTTGTATTTTTGTACTTAACCTGTAAAACAGGTGTATTCAAAATGCCTTACAGATTTCATATCTTCGTAGTACACGTTGTGTATTGGTAAATCAGTTTGGTCATATAACATTTCTTGCAGTTTCTTGGTATAATAAAACCAGTTGTGGTTTGTGTCTGTTTCTGAAAAAAATTAATTAAAAGACTAATTATAACTACATTTATTTAAAAACAAGTATGATTATAACATTGAATGTCAAAAGATATCAAGGGCCAATAAGAAATCAAAAGTTGAAAAAGACGGAGACGGGACATTCTAACGTAGGCGACCGTCCACAAAAACTACAAGGAACAAGAATGTATTCATTGTATACGGATGCCCCACTCGCACTATCATTTTCTATGTTCAGCGGACCGTAAAATTGGGGTCAAAACTCTAATTTTGCATTAATATTAGAAAGATCATATCATAGGGAACATGTGTACTATGTTTCAAGTTGATTGGACTCCAACTTCATCAAAACTACCTTGACCAAAACATTAACCTGAAGCGGGACAGACAGACGAAGGAAGGACGGACGGACTGGCGGACCAACGAACGGACGCACAGACCGAAAACATAATGCCCCTAGGTAGGGCATAAAATCAACATTCAACAGCACGTTTCTCGCCATAAACATAGAGTTATGCTTAGGTGCACCAAAAGGAGTAGGTCAGTTCCGACTCCAATAATGACACCCGTCGTGATACCCCGTTGAAATCTATTTTGGAGATAAGATATAATCAATAAGTAGATTCTGTAATGTCTCGTATCTCACTAAAAACATTAGAAATTGTATAAATTGAGCTGAGTATTGCCTTTTTGAGTAGGTAAAAATGTTCATGGAATATTTTCTGTTTTGAAGAAAAGTTGTTAAAAGTGAAAAGTTTCCATAGTGTCTTACCACATTTTTTTTTTGTTGATGAGAAAATTTAAGGCTTTTAAGACAATGATGATTAACAAAAAGGACATATTAAGTAAAGACATGACACAGAATTTGGTCGTTTGTTCTCTAAAATTGCTGGGCCCTGGTAGTAGCCAACTGGTCTGAGTATAGTTTTCAGTATCATTACGCCGAATATTCAATCAATTAATATATCGTCAAAAACATGAAAAAGGCCTTCTAGCAGTGACGCGGTATCATGATTTGTCAAGTCGTTAAACATATTTTTCTAGCATTAGAGATGCCTCGATATTTCCTTGCTTGCTCAGCACTCATATTCATATTGGGATGAATTTTGTTTTATAAAACACCCAATAACTTTTGTATATTATATCTATGGTCTCATAAATCAAGGCAATTTCGAAAGAAGAACCTGGCAATCAATCGTTAAATTCAGAATTTTGGGAAAGTTCGGGAAGCCGACGATCATGCTTCGGATTTTATTTGATTAAGGATATTTGCTGACGGGCATTTTAAATTAAGGATATTTGCTGACGATCTTTTTCAAGTTAAGGATATTTGCTGACGGTCATTTTCAAATTAAGGATATTTGCTGACGGTCATTTTAAGTTAAGGATATTTGCTGACGGTCATTTTCAAATTAAGGATATTTGCTAACGGTCATTTCAAAATTAAACAATGTCATAAAGTAAAGGCTACATTGCTGCATTGAGGCCCATTGGTGACCTTCGGCTGTTGTCTGCTCATTGGTCGGGTTGTCTTTTGACACATTCCCATTTCCATTCCCAATTTTAACAGTAGTATATCTTAACCTAGTATACCAATTTCCGATATACACATTAATATATATATATCTAATACTCTTGCATCAACTGGAATGTGAATCCAAACCCAGTCAAAATGTAACGATTTGAAAAAGGACACAATCGGTCAATTAAAAGATGGTGCACATTGTTAATTAAAAGATGGTGCACTTTGTTAATTATAAAATTCTCACCTAGCTTCAACCATGATGACAGGAATTCACTAAATGTAGTTTCAGCATCAAACGACCCGGAAGCCTTCATGTGGTAAAACAAAGACACAACTGTATCTTTTGGATTTCTCTGAACCACAATAACTTTACACTTCTTTTCAATAGCTTGCTTCGGAATATGATGTAAAAGTAGATGCGAATTGAAGACACGAGGCCTCGGCATGTCTTTGAATTCGTCAGGGTAATGAAACTCTAGCTGTCTTCTAGCTTTCGACATCTTCTCGTAGTGTGTTGAACCTTTCATTAACATGTTAACAATCTCCCATGTCCAATGAGTTCCTGTAAAGAGTATGAATACAAATTCATTTTTTGTATCTGCGTTTCCTATCTTCATTACGAAGTATTTACGACCAAACGGGATATGTAATGTTTTATAGAATAGAATAAAATGCCATATTTAACATGTCAGATTCAGACAAATACAATACAACTTAAAAGTTGACAATGCAAACAAATCACAATGCTCGCTAAACTTCATATTCATGAGTTTAAAGCTGATATTTGTATCCGAAATGTTAAAAATACTTGTTTGCTTGGAAGGTCCAATATAACCTATGCTAATCGTTCTGATAATCTACATGAAAATGTATGTTATAATAATAATATACTTGAGATATCATCCAAAACAGTCACAAAGCAAGCACTAAATACTCCACAAAGTATAAAAACGGAATATAGAAACCACATATATTACCAATACCTTTAATCTAGAGAGCTACTATTATGCAGTATATACGGCATACAGGTACAACATTTTGTGCAAGTTTGTATTTTACCCTCATTAACCCACCAGGTTTAAAGGCTCCTTGACCCTGACTATTATGGCAATTCAGAGATGATTGTCGTGGGTTGCTGTCTATCATATTTGTTTTTTTTTCGTTTATTATTTTGTCAGAAATCATGTTCGTGGTTTTCTCATTTGAATTGTTTCAAAAGTTGTCATATCGGGTCCTTTTATTAGTGACTATATGGAGTAACTATATTGCTGACTATGTAATTATAAACTTTATAAACGACGCTGCCGTTCAAAACATAATACAGTATTCTCGCGTGCGCAACTATTTTCGCATGCAGACATTAATCTAATAAAGGCTTGCTTTTATTCTTCACAAGAATAAGCTATTTGTAAGAATCAACACAAGTATGGATACAAGTAGATATCAACAGTTGTTTATTTTTGATTGAAACTTGGTTGACCTCTATATTATTTCCTTTGGTTAACATGTGTATCTTCATTCCAAAAACTAATGAAAATTTATCTATTTTCACTGCAAATAGTAAAGCAACAATTATAGTCGATGTTTAATTTTACATCACAAATAGAACGCATGATACATAATTTGTCTTTGAAGTATAACTTACCTGTTTTAGCATGTGCAATTATAAATACATCGTCATCATAAACCGGCATGTCCTGTATAAGAGGCAGTATTTTCCGGATGTCAGGTAAGAAGCTGCCATCCTCTGATCCTGGTGCTAAATGTTGAATAGCATCTCCTACTTGAAGGGACTTTACTGTACTTCTTGGTGTTATGGCATACTCAATCAGTGTGTCTTTCTCTGTTATTGGTCCTGAGTAATAACGTAATAATGTTCTTTTATTTGAATATATCTTCATATAATTTCGATCAATACAATATTAATATATAACGAAAATCTTCAAGGAGTGACTCAATTAAAATCCATTCTTGATGACCTTGGCCTAAAGAAATCGTGTGATACAGATTTCCGTGGGCACACGACGTGCATATAATAACCCAATCGGCAAACATCGGCAAAGGTGTTCCATTGTGTTATAGACATTTAATGATTATAAAATGTTTGAGAGCACACACACACCAGTAAAACTACTTAGCACAGAACAGAAAAGATCTACATTCAGTACCACAGTAACGGGCAATTACAATCAAAATATGAAAATAAGAACAGAGAACATGAGAAGTCAATACTAATAAGATTTGAATCAGGAGTTTAGGAATGTTTTTAATACAGTTAAACTATTATAGGTTAATGACCATGTATCTCTTAACAACATACATTTACGTACCGATTGTATATCGACATACTAATGGATCGGCCATGTTTCTCTATACCGACTACATTTACGTACCAATTTTAAATCGAACAATTGGTGGAGCGGCCATGTTTCTCTATAACGACCCACATTTTCGTACCTACAAAATGTATTTTGTATCGACCTACTGGTGGAGTGGCCATGTTTTCATAAATCAACCTACATTAGGTACCAAATTTGTATCATTCTACTGGTAAAGCGGCCATGTTTCTCTATAACGACCTATATTTACGAACCTATTTTATATCGTGCTACTGGTAGAGCGGCCATGGTTCTATATAACGATCTACATTTACGTAAATGTTTTGTATCGACCCACTGGTGGAGAGGTTATGTTCCTCTTTAACGACCTACATTTTTGGCCATGTTTCTCTATAACGACCCACATTTACGAACCTATTTTGTATCGACCTACTGGTGGAGTGGCCATATTTTTCTATAAATCAACCTACATTTAGGTACCAAATGTGTATCATCCTACTGATAGAACGTCCATGTTTCTCTATAACGACCTACATTTATGAACCTATTTTATATCGCGCTACTGGTAGAGCGGCCATGTTTCTCTGTACAGACCAACATTTACGTACCTGTTTTGTATCGACCCACTGGTGGAGCGGTCATATTTCTCTATAACGACCTACATTTTAGACCATGTTTCTCTATAACGACCCACATTACGTACCTATTTTGTATCGACCTACTGGTGGAGTAGCCATGTTTTTCTATAAATCAGCCTTCATTTACGTAGTAAATTTGTATAATCCTACTGGTAGAGCGGCCACGTTTCTCTATGACGACCTACATTTACGAACCTATTCTATATCGTGCTACTGGCAGAGCGGCCATGTTTCTATAAAGAGATATAAGAAGATGTGGTATGAGTGCCAATGAGACAACTCTCCATCCAAGTCAAAATTTATAAATGTAAACCATTATAGGTCAAAGTACGGTCTTCAACACGGAGCCTAGGCTCACACCGAACAGTAAGCTATAAAGGGCCCCAAAATTACTAGTGTAAAACCATTCAAACGGGAAAACCAACGGTCTAATCTATATAAAACGAAAACGAGAAACACTTATGAACCAAAACCTACATTTACGTACCTGTTTTGTATCGACCCACTGGTGGAGCGGTCATGTTTCTCTTTAACGATATACATTTTGGCAATGTTTCTCTATAACGACCCACATTTACGTACTTATTTTGTTTCGACCAACTGGTGGAGTGGCCATGATTTTTTTTATAAATCAACCTATATTTACGTACCTATTTTATATGGACCTACTGGCGGTGCGATCATGTTTCTCTATAGCGACCTTCATTTACGTACCTATTTTATATCGACCTACTTGTGGAGCGGCCATGTTTCTGTATAACGACCAACAATTACGTGCAAATTGTTTTCGACCTACTGGCGGAGCGGCCATAATTTTTTTAACGACCTTCATTTACGTACCTATTTTGTACCGACCTACTACCGGAGCGGTCATGTTTCTCTATACGACTTCATTTACGTACCTATTTTATATCGTGCTACTCGTGGAACGGCCATGTTTCTCTATAACGATCTACATTCTCTGACCTATTTTATATTGACCTACTGGTGGAGCGGCCATGCTTCTCTATAACGACCTACATATACGTACCTATTTGATATCGACATACTGATGGAGCGGCCATGTTTCATAACAACCTACATTTACGTACGTATTTTATATCGACCTACTGGTGGAGCGGCCAGATTTCTCTGTAACGACCTACACTTACGTACCAATTGTATATCGACTTACTGATGGAGCGGTCATGTTTCTATAACGATCAATATTTACGAACCTATTTTATATCGACCTATTGATGGAACGGCCATGTTTGTCTATATTGACCCACTTTTACCGACCTTTTTAGATCGACCTACTGGTTGAACGGCCATGTTTCTCGAAAACGACCTACATTTACGTACCTATTTTGTATCGACCCACTGGTGGAGCGGCCATGTTTCTCTATCCTGTTGTAAAAGAAATACCAATAAAAATATATCACAGCTTCTTCTGCACTTGAACTTTTTGGAAACTTTAAAGCTTTGAAAATATAGCTCTATATTTATGGTTCTTATAAGTATTTCGAACTAATGTACTGTGAATGGCTATTGTTATCTTATAGTTCGTTTCTGTGTGTGTTGCATTTTAGTGTTTCTGTGTCGTTGTTCTCCTCTTATATTTGATGTGTTTCCCTCAGTTTTAGTTTGTAACCCGGATTTTTTTTTCTCGATCGATTTATGAATTACGAACAGCGGTATACTACTGTTACCTTTATTTAGTAGCATCATTTACAGTACTAGATTATTACTACAAATTTGAATTATCCGTTTTTTCACTTCGGTAGTGTAGATATTTTGAAAGTACAAGATATACATAGTTCTTCCTTTTTTACTCTCTTTTTTGGAGAGTTTAATTAATCTACAAAGTTAATCTTTTTTGAAATGATAACAATGAGATTGCATGTTCCCTGGTATTATATGATAAAAGACGTTGCACCTCCATCTTGCTTTTTGTCATTGTAAAATAAAAGATTGTGTTTGATAACCAATGAGACCAAATGACGTAAAGCTAACCGTTCAAATCCAGTAGGGACTACTAAATTCTGTTAAAATCTTATTAAAGAAGATAACATTAACTTTTTATTGTATGATTGTCCAAATGGGAGTTATAACTTTCTTCATTTCGGTATTCTTTAATTTTCTATGTCATTTTTCTGTATTCTGTATTTAATTATGTCACCCTTTCGACAATGTCGGGTGACATATTGCTTTTCCTCTGTTTCTTTTCCTATTATTAAGTCGCCAAAACGGAGTTTTGGAGACTTATTGTTTTGTCCCGTTTCTTATTATTATTATTATGTCACCCGATCGACAATGTCGGGTGACATATTGCTTTTCCTCTGTTTCTTTGTTATTATTATTCTTATTCTTCCAATGATTTTTGTCCGGCAGATTTTTGGAGCCAATGGAACCAATCTTAATGATAGTTAACTATAATGAGGAACACAAAATTTCGGGTTGCAGTAGGTCTTAAGAACATAAAATGGCTGCCGTTACCATGGAAACGGAACAAATGTGAAAAATCCAGTGTTTGGTTTTGGTGAATTATTTGTATATGCTTAAACTTAGAATCTTTATATTTTAATACAATGTAGGTGCCCACTATATACTGGTTTTGGTTGATTTTGGCAATCATTGGAACTACTGTGTTGCCATGGAAACTACACCCAAAATTTCAAAAATATCAAATGCTCCAAATTTAATGAAACTTCACATTAACGATGAGCAACATTGATAGATGTGCAATTTGGCGTTGGAATTTCGAAAATGTCTGCCGTTACCATGGAAACAATGCAAAACAGGTCAAAATGCTCCAAAACCTAAAAGTAGCATTTACTTTCTTAAAATGGTAGGTTAAATCGATTGAACTTTTGATGGTATGTTCCTCCCATGTACCAATGTGGTATCTGCCATTAAATTTTGGGAATGGTCTCTGTTACCATAGGAACCATCAAAATGTCAAAATTTCAAAATTTCAAAATGCTCCAAAATTTATGAAACTTAATATGATTGTTGACTGGCAAGTCTGGATGAGACTTTGACTTTGGAATTTCCAAAATGGCCACCGTTGCCATGGAAACTGCAAAATGTCAAAAATTTTCAAAATGCTTTGAAATTAATGAAACTTAATATTATTGTTAACTGGCAAGTACAGATGAGACTTTTGACTTTAAAATTTTCAAAATGGCTGCCGTTGCCATGGAAACGACAAAATGTGAAAATTTTAAAATGCTCTGAAAATTTACAGGAGATGTTTAGCCATGCATATATGTGCATTCACTGTTAAATTTTTTTGAAATGGCTGCCGCTTAGTGGCAATGGGGGAAGGGTGACATCCGCTATTGCTTGCAATGGCAAATCTAGTTATTATTATTATTATTATTATTAACCCTAATTTGTCCGACCATTTTCTTCCAAGCCTTAAATGATTGAAACTTTATATTTGGTATGATGTTGGGGTAGTATCCCTAGGGTGCATTCACTATTTTTATTTCAAATGGGGTCAACTTGGCACTTTTTGGGGCCGGAACATGGGTGGGGTCATTTTTCGACTATTGATTCGCTACTGGTAGAACCTTTAAGTTTTGTGTAATACAAGAGACCGATGTCCAGGTGTCCATTCCACATTTTTATTTTAGCCTGGGGTCATCTTGGCATTATTTTAGGGGTCAATTTTCATGGAACATTCTAGAACAATAGTCATGTGATTAGTCATGTGATAGTGTTGAATTATTCCTATGCACTTTTTATGTTATATAATGATAGATTATTACAGGTAGCACCATATGTAGCTGTAATTCGACTTGGGAATTTTTAAATTGGCCGCCGTTACCATGGAAACTGCAAAATGTGAATTTTTAAAATGCTTCAAATTTAATGAAATTTTACAGAGATGTTAACGAGTGTATGTAGATTTGGAATTTGACTTTGAATTTCCAAAATGGCCGCCGTTGCCATGGAAACAACAAAATGCGAAAAATCTAGATTTGGTCCAATCTTTATGAAACTTGACAGTTATGTGACCTGTCATGTGTAGATGTGCTATCCGACTTTGGAATTTTCAAAATGGCTGCCGTTACCATGGAAACTGCAAAATGTAAAAAATCAAAATGCTTCAAACTTAATGAAACTTTACACAAATGTTGACTGTCTTATGTAGATGTGGCATTTGACTTTGAATTTCAAAATGGCCATCGTAACCATGGAAACACGAATGCCTAAATGTGAAAATTGCTCCAATTTTTATGAAACTTGTAAGTAATGTGACCTGTCACGTGTAGATGTGATATCCGACTATGAAATTTCAAAATGGCTGCCGTTACCATGGAAACAGCAGAACAATGGTTGGGGGCCGTTTTATGACTTTTGTGTTAGCATCCTAACACAGGATTACTTGTTATTATTATTATTTTTTCTTCCACCTAATTTTGTCCGCCAGTTTTCTCAGAGCCAAAGGAACCAATCTAAATGATGGTGCACTATAACAAGGAACCCTGACTTTCCAGTTGCAGTGCAATTTTGGAACTAAAAATGGCTGCCGTTATCATGGAAACCGAAAAAGATGAAAAAAAAAATTATAGGGTTTGGTGAATTATTTGAGTATGCTTTAACTTAAAATCAGCAAATTTTAATACATTGTACAATGTAGGTGTCCACTATATACTGGTTTTGGATGATTTTGGCAATCATCGGAACTACTATGTTGCCATGGAAACTACACCAAAAATTTCAAAAATATTAAAATATATTAGAATATGCTAGAAGAAAAAATATATAATTTAACGTGCTTCTATTCTATACAAAAATCGTGCTGTGAAGAGAAAATCGCCACCGACAGAGAGAAACACTAAGAGTGCATATTAGTGACATTTCTGTACTTGCATTACAGTACACATCCGTGAATTAGGCAGCAACCATTTGATTTTCTGGGGTGGGAGGGGTGGGGCGGCTATGGATTTTTGGAAAAAAGTTTGTTTCAGAAAATCAAATGGTTGCTGCCTTACACACCTGATAAAATATACACATTAGCGGAAATCAATCGATGAACGTGTAATTTAATTGTACAAAATAAGATGCAAGTATCGTGTGATACGCGAGCTATTAAAGAACAAAATGAACAGTTAGTATGCCGCTCCGTCAATATATTCACATGTTGTCTGTCCAAGGTCCCTCTAAAAGAATATAAATATATAAGTCCACGATAATATACTTGCACATCACGTGACGCCACGTTCTTCCTCGCGCGTTTGTCTAATTTTAGATTCTAAAGAATTCCCAAACTATGTAAAGAACTCAAACCTATTCTACGGGAAGAGAAAAAAGGGGATCAAAGACATGCCAATTCCAGCATGTATAATAGATGTGCCATTTGACTTTGGTACACTTAAAGTGGTTGCTGCTACTGTGACAATGTCCAGTACAGGGTGATATCCTCCGCTATTGCTTGCAATAGCAAATCTAGTTTTAATTGTTTTACCCATTATTCTCTATTCTTTATAATTTAGCACTCCGTTAATCTCTTTTTTCTCTTTTTTAGCCGTATTTTCTTTCTTTTTTTTTGCCATTTATTCTGAATATTTTACCCACTATTCTTTGTTTTGTAAACTCCATCCAGACCCTCTTGTATAGTAACTGATTTTAAAAAGTATCTATCAAACCGTATTACCGGCAGATAAAATGGAGGTTTATCTTGTATGGCAGATTTTGTCTGCTCTTGTGTACAGATTTTGAACTGTGTTATCCATATAGTCATATGTCGTACCGAGAACTGGAAATACTCTATTTAAAAATAGATATCTAATCTAAAAATAAAACATATGTTGTACGTGTCTTTAATAGTTAGGTGAGTGACCTATCCGTCATTATCTATGATCAATACGACAAGCCGACAATTTACATTATTTTATTCCACATTAATTTGTTTATTTTACCTGGATTTATGGTGTTTTAACTGAAATATTTTGATGAAATACTGGACCAGGTGTGATTTTCTAAAATATAATTCTGCCGCCTTCTTCACTCTGTCAGAAAACGATGAATTACAATTTAAATGTGCATACTTACCAAAAACAGTCTTTCAAACTCGAAGTCATGCGATTATGATAATATTATAGAGTTTTTCACCCTTGCAGATTATAAAAAAAAACTTATTTGAAATGAAACCATTGTATCCTAAAGTGATATTGATAAATAAAAACACACTTGTTGGTTGAAGCTATATAGTGTGACATTTCGCTGTGAAGTATCATGCGATGTATCGTCTTTTGCTAGTTGCACTAGTTTAATTTTTAAGTAATTATCTTTTTTAATATTTATCATAAATCTTATGGCAAATTTTGTGCAAATGGAAAACAATGCAGTATATATACGACCAATGACTTGTCTTTAACAAGTGGAAATGTACGACATTTCTATAAACATTTGTGAAATAAACTTTCCATAATGGTCAACCAAATCGTGTTGGTAACCAAATTTTTGTAAATGATGAATTCATATACCTCAATACAGACTTCAGGATTGAAATGATGTGCCCTTAAATTAAAAAAAAAAAAATATATATATATAATTATGGTACCTATTTAAACCATTCATTAAACCAACTAGTAAGTCCCTTATCAAACAAGAAGGCAGTGTTTTTATATTAAAAATAAAAATAAATAAAATGAACAGTTTGAATTTTCAAATAATATTTTTTTTATTGTTAATACATCTTTTTTGTTCATCGCAAGTTTCGGCCGGTACAACACATTTTGTCCCTCTTCCGAATAATAGGTCACATCTTCCTTTAAACCTTCCGCAAATTATTTTCGAGGGAATTACTTTCATCTGGAATCGTGTTCAAATCTATATGAGCTCCGCAATCGTTTGTGGCGGCGACGATGTAATATTGCGTTATTCACTTGAACATGTTGAATCTGCCATAGATTTGGAAAACCAAAAATATGCCATAGATTTGATTTGTTTGACGTTTGTAACATCACATTTGCCACACATTAGGAATCCGCAATATATTTGGAACCCGCCATAGATTTGAGCGTTATATATTCGGGACTGATATTGGTTTCTCGTGGAGATACAGCATGCGATACAGAGTTTGTCATGTATTATTCTATATATATATATATATATATAAGAACAGATATAAGTAACATTTCGGCTTAGAAAGTTAATTTTTTACAACACATTCTTTTAACATGACATTTTAGGTTAAGCTTATTATTCATTGCGCTAAGAATCCTTACGATTTAAATTGTAGCTTGATATTACGTTATATTATCATCAGAATTACTTTAAGTAAAATAAATTCTAATTACAAATATGATAATACAATCATTCAATGTTGACAAATGCTGCGTTTAGGTTTGCTGCAAAGACATTTTTACACTGGTATTTGGAATATTTTTTATTATCAATATAATAGATCTACTAAAAATTAAAGAAAAAAAAACCTTTTGAAGAAAAAGAACATGCTTCAATATTTAAGTTTTCAGACGCGTTGTTTGCTTTCTGTCGCAAATATATTTCAGTCATATTAAAAAGTGTATAGCACCAGTAAACCAGTTTGAACTAATTTAATACAAAATGTAACTTATTATCATACATCATTAACGAATGCGTGTTGGCCCTTTATGCTATTAAATGATAACAATATTGCCATGTTAAATTTTCGTTGTGTGTTTTGTTTTAACTTCAAAATACGCTTTATGAATTTATTGAGATGTAACGAAATCTTAACGTAAATATATGTTGTCGACTGACAGAGAATCCATAGGCATTAAAACGAGGGCTGCTATACGAATAAAATGGTGTTAAATAAAGCTTTATATCATACAACATCATAAACGAAGGCTTCTCCATTAATATTAGCAACTAAAAGTTTATTGTTCGTTCGGTCGTAATCCACCGCTGATGGTTCATCCAGTCCGTCATCCTTCGATAAGAGTTGTCTATGGGTTTGACCGTCTTGTTAGAAAGAAAGCCCACTACGTACACATTCCCATCATTGTCTACAGAGATTCCGAGTGGAAAACGTAGAACACTACTATCACTGAAGGTCCACAGTGTGTTACCATGGAAATCACAACAAGTAACACTGTAATTATCATTGTTTTTGTAGAATAACTTGTCGTCGAACTTTGCTACGTAAGCAAGATTAGACATTTCAGTTGTTGTTAAATTGGCGATAGATTCGTCACAGAGATTGATCATCTTAAGTCCATTTCCTCTAGCGGAATAGATCAACTTTCCATCATTGAATGCTACTCCAGTATTGGGCGAATCAATTTCAAATATTTTTTTAACTCTTCTGTGATTTATATCGACTATACATATTTGCCTTGAACTGGTATTCCCACCTGATGTAACCGCTAAAGAATCATCTCCTATATATACCACGTCAAACGTACGTCCAATATTGGTAAGTTTGAATTCTTCGGATCCGTTCGGTTCGAAAACCACAACTTCTTTCCTAGTATAGCTTGAGAACACCATTCTGCCACCTGGGAGGAAAACACATCCTCGGATATTTCTCATCGCAGTTTGTATTGTTTGTTTTAACCTGAATGTAATGCTATCAAAATTTCTTGTCGGATGTGCTACATTTATTTGAGCTTGCTGATGCTTTCTGTTTATGATGGCTATATTACATGGACTTAAAGTCACTAAAACATCTCCAAACTTCTTCATGTTAGCATTAAATTGTTGCAATGATGTATTGATGCTGCAAGTTATATCGATTTTATTCGCATGTTCCTCTTTGACGATCGACTGTAAAAAATCATCTTCGTTTGCGATATACTTTTCGATTTGTTTTAAAGCCAAAAATGATTGGTACTCCGAGGCATACTGCTTTGTATTTTCAAAGTGACCTTGGTATTTGAAGATCTCTTTTTCTTTCTGTATCAAGGTATTCAAAAGTTGTCGGATCTTTTTACTTTCTCTTTCCTCCACCGTCTTTATTTCTTTCATTATATCATTCTGAAGATTATCAAGACGTTCATTTATCTTGGTCCGAAAGTTTTGAACTTCAATTTTAATTGCCTTTCTCTTTTCTCCAATTGATGCCAGATTTTCCTCTCGATTGATGCGCATTCTTTTGATATTGTCGGCAACTTCTATTTCTAGAAATGCTTCAGAAGATTTGATATTCCCTATCATGTTATTTATGTCAGTTAAATCTTTACACTTATTGTGCGTCTCTACACATTTCTTACAGCATGGACAATCATGTTTCCTACAGAAAAGTTCATACTTCTCGTTATGAATTTGGCAGAACTGCGCTACTTGCAAGACCTCGGCAGGTAGCTTTATGTATTTGGCTATAGGAACTGTTTCATGATTTTTTGTTGCGTTCGAAAGGCTGTGATGTTCTCTACAATCTTCACATAGTCCTTCATTACATTCCGAACACCAGACTACAGATGGTTTAGTAATTTGGCGTTGGTTACATACACTACAACCAATCAGTTTACTGGCCATGATTCTGTAATATAACGTTAAGTAAATATTAGTTTTTAATAATTTTAAAATATTTAACCAAATCTTTGTTTGAATTTGTTAAAATGTTACAGTTACTGGCCCAAATTTCAATTTTACAAATAATATACATGTGATGTTTCAGAAGAATGTTTATTTAAAACGCGATTTTAGCAACAAATGGAAAACGAAAGATTCATTTTTTTATTTTTATTTGTTGCATTCTCGGAAAACACAATGAGAGTACATGAAAATCTATGAATGACTATAATGAAAAAAGATTTACGTTAAGATTGATGAGCTTAAAATATTTCGTTGATTGTTTGCAGCGAACCTATATACAGAATACTTTCCGCATATATACATATATCTAAATTTATAAATGCAAATTTTATCGCTTTCATTACCACTCAAAAGTGACATCGTTGGATTCCTGATTTTGAAATTAGTTTGTTTATGTGTTACATATTTGTTTTTCGTTCATTTTTGTACATAAATAAGGCCGTTAGTTTTCTCGTTTGAATTGTTTTACATTGCCATTTCGGGGCTTTTATAGCTGACTATGCGGTATGGGCTTTGCTCATTGTTGAAGGCCGTACGGTGACCTA
This sequence comes from Mytilus coruscus, assembly GCA_017311375.1. Taxonomy (NCBI): domain Eukaryota; kingdom Metazoa; phylum Mollusca; class Bivalvia; order Mytilida; family Mytilidae; genus Mytilus; species Mytilus coruscus. Next base: position 65,653 of record JAASAO010000531.1, on the reverse strand, counting down.
TAGTTGTTAATTTCTGTGTCATTTTGGTCTCTTGTGGACAGTTGTCTCATTGGCAATCATACCACATCTTCTTTTTATATATGAAGTTTGGTGCTGCATGATATCGAAGAATGTCACATACTTTTCATTGTCATTACATTTCGTACACTGTACCGTTCTCAATATATATATATTGATCAGTGAGTGTACTAGGTTACAAGAGCGCATTTATTTGTTTACATTCAAACGGCAAAAAATTTACCCAAGATGGTACTCTGAATAAAAAAAGATTTGGGCTCCCGATTGGATGATCCAGGTTGGAATTATTTTTTTATTTGAAAGCTTATCAATTTAGGTTTGAAAAAGGGAGAAAATAAAATTCATAATTCACAATGTGAGGAAGAAATAATTTTTATTAACTGAGGAGCCATTCAAAATTAGCCTTCCAATTTAGTGCTGAATTAGAAAGCTTCCATAACAACTGCATTTTAGGCACTTTTGCCGCATGACCATATACTTTTGTTTTGCTGTAATAAAAGGCTGACATCTATAGTCTCAGGAACTGCTACCCATTTTCTAGTTTGTTTATTCTTTAAGAAGTAAATTTTGAATACCACTGGGGTTCTATGGAAAATACATTACAAATAATTGCGCTCTTGTAACCTATACTGAAAATGGACTTTAGTTTCACTTTCAAAACTAAGTATTTTTGGAACTTTTAAAACACACGAGTGATTTTGATCAATACTCTGTCACAATGGATGCCTTTGGGACAATATTGGACTCAAATTTTTAAGAAAACTGAAGTTATGGGCAATGGGAAAGGATGTGTGAATAGGTTAGAGCAAAAAGGGAAATCTGGTTATGGCATATAGGTTGTGAAATGGCCAGGGGAGAGGAAAAAGGAGACTGCACATAGACTGGCATACATGATTAAGCATAGATTGACAAGCTATGATATGCCACAAATAGATGAGAACAACAATAAAGTAGAATGTAGCCATATTTGTCACCAAACTCTCTGTGTCAATCTTGAACACATACTTATTGAACCTTATGCTATAAACCAAGACCGCCTTCATTGTAAAAATCAGGGCCATTGCTCAAAAGTCACAAGCCATATTGTTTAATATGTAATTTAAAAATAAATATTTATTTTCTGACAGATCTTTTCCTCTTTCGGTCATTTCTGCTGTATGAATGGTCGCTCTGTTTCTACGGAGTAGATTTCAGTCCTTGATCACATTTTAGCAAAATATTTTTTTCATATTCTATTATTTCACTTAGTTTTTCATACAGTTTGTACAGTTTAGCCCTTTTATCACTTCTAAATTGCTTGTATTGCATAGTCTTTTGTGTTGTTTTTGTAAAATGTCAACTTTTGTATTTCTTTTAGAGCCTTATATGCAGAGCTTCCCACTGGGACTTCACAATGAAGAGTAGTACAAAGTTCTAGAACTGATTCTCCTGGACCAAAATTAACACTGTGAGCTGCTGAATGAGCACCACCGAAAACATTTCTTTTAAAGGTAACATTTGACGGTTAAGAACGCCTCAGGCTACGGTTAAATCCTCAACAAAATTAGTGTTCATATTAAGTCTGGTCTTCTCGAGCATATTTGGTCCAATACGCAGGTTGACTGTTTTTCTTATAAAGTCTATATTTTGCTGTGAGTGTGCAATTTTGAAGATTTTTGGTAGTAGTGACCTTCCCAGAAGCTATACTTTCTGTAATCCAATACATAAAATGAGTGTTTTTGTACCAAGCAAATGATTTCCTGTGTAACAGTTGACAATTGCGTCAACGACATGTGAAATTTTACATTTGATTTTTAAAAGTTACCACTGTAAAATTTCCTTGCCTGAGCCAGCTCCGCATTACACCATTCTGTCAAATATACTGAATTTGTTTTACACATGCCGTATACAAGGAAATGTTCAGGCTGAGTACTTGTTGTGCCTTCTTCATACAAGTCTTGTGCAACCCTGTATGCAGAGCTGTCAGGATCAGTAACCAGATGCTCAACCTCAATGTTGTCTGCCTTAAGATCAAGGATACACTCTTTGGCCCATGTATATTCATCCCCAATACTTTTGACCATTAGAATGTTGGCACTACATTCATCTGTACACTCTACATGTAGAGTGTACATTCATCTGTACACTCTACATGTAGTCGGCCTGAGTCAGGATCCACCTCAAGACTTGAATGTTTGGAACAAAGCTTATTTTTATATTTATGCTTAGTATATTATTGTCTGTTGTTATATTTTCAGCTGTGGTGTAGACTGTTTGTGTTGCAGGCTGAAATGGAGTGCGTCCTACACAGGAATACATCGGATTATTATACATTCCGTCCATCTGCACACTGATTGTGTTTGGATCTTCCTTGCCTCTGAGGCGATTGATTTCAATAATTTTCTTTTTCTTTTCTCAGGTCCATTTTATTCACATCTACAACAATGCTATTAAGTACTTTATTTGCTCTTCTTTGTAGACTGGATGCTGCTGGTGCCTGCATATTACCACTCAGAATGATTTTGCGCATACTGGAGGAAGCTATTGGTGTCTGACTCAGGCCGACATGTACAGCTGTATCTAGTTTTGATGGTTTTCTGCCTGGTTTTCCTGTTTCTATTTCTTTGTATAGGCTATACTTATCCGATATATAGCTGCATCTCGCACAAATCAAAGTCTGGCGAGAAGAAAATCCTCTTTCTCCTCTTTCTCTAAATCACAGGATAATTTACCCTCACAGGCAGGACGTTTTTGCTGGTGCTCCCTAAAGGCCTTGTTCCACATTTCTTCCATCTTGTACATACACACCGTGCGATAAGAATTGAAGTCAGGCCTAGAAAACACAAAAATTGCACATTTACACTAGCTTGTATCAAGAATATTTTCAACTAATAATTTTATGAATTAGAGTTACCTGCCCTTGCTTGGGTATGAGATTTTAAAACTGACTGTTGGACATCTTGACATAGTTTTATAGGGCTAATTATCTCTGTTTGATATAAACAAAACATTAAGTTACTTAATTTTAGAAGGAAAAGACAGAGTAAATTATGGTTAAATATATTTTAGTGTAAGAAATGTAAAATTTTATAAATTTTCAGTATTTTTAGCAGTTTTAGACATATTTTGTACTGTGATATCACTTAATTGTTCATCTGTAACTGTTTTCTATTTAAAAGTTAGATTATACATGTTTGCCTTACCTTTTGTCATTTACAGCAGGATTCCTGGTTTTATTGGAACAGAGACCTCATCAGACTTTGGTCGCAGTAGTTTGGCCGCATGTGCAGACCGCCTGGATTTTTCCTCTGGATCAGTGTATGGATCATTTACTACTAAATTGTACTTTTCATGGTAAGTCTTGTATATTAAAGTGTGTCATAGTCACTTTTCACGTGTAATAGTTTAGTCCTTTTTGTTATAAGGTATACTTCCAGACTTAAATTAAAGATATTTCCTTTTTGAACCCAGACATATTGGAATTGTACAGTTTTCACTTTAATTGTTTAGTGTTTGTAATGTTTGTATATACCCTTGTAAAGTAGGACAGTATTTTATCTTTTGCAATACAAGTTGAACGGAAAGTTCATTCAGTAATTATAAAAATGAGAATAAGCACATGCCTCCTCAGAATTTGACAAATTCTCTAAGCAGGCCATATGATAAACTTTGGATTGTTTTATAGCCACTATGAACACAACCATTTTTAATTGCTATCATTCCTGTAACTCTTATCTTCAGTAATAAAATATAAATGATAAAGATCCAGAGTGCATCTTTAGTACACTTTATTTTCAATAATATATGAGGAAAAGTCCAAAATTTGGCTAATTTTGACAAATTTAAGAAAAGTAAGGGTAGAATCCACCCTGAATGAACATTTGATTCAACTTGTACATGCATAAAGAGAAATTTTAATTTTATAAACAAAACACTAAACAAATGAACTGTTAATGTTATTTAATGGTATTTTTTTATTTTCATGATTGCATTCTTGAAATCTGTAGATGATTTTTCTCAGTGGCCAAAAGGCACGGGTTGCTCCTTCGTCTGGTAATTTCTCAACCAATTTCTTCCAAACTTGGTATTTCTTCCTAGTATAAGGTCTGTGTTTAACAGATACATTTTTGTCATGATTTGCGTCCATTTTATTCTTTCTATAGGTTACAAGAGCGCAATTATTTGTTTAAATTCAACCGGCAGAATTTTTACCCCAAGATGGTACTCAAAATACAAAACTTTGAAGCTCCTGATTGGATGATGCAGATTGGAAATATTTTTATTTGAAAGCTTATTCATTTAGGTTTGAAAATTGGTGAAAATTAAATTCATAATTCACAATATGTAGAAGATATATTTTTTATAAACTGAGGAGCCATTCAAAATTAGCCTTCCAATTTAGTGCTGAATTAGAAAGCTTCCATAACAACTGCATTTTAGGCACTTTTACTGCATGACGATATACTTTTTTGCTGTAATAAAAGGCTGACATCTATAGTCTCAGAAACTGCTACCAATTTTTTCTAGTTTGTTTATTCTTTAAGAATTAAATTTTGAATACCACTGGGGTCCTATGGAAAATGCATTACAAATAATTGCGCTCTTGTAACCACTAAGCGACAACATCTTTATTCTATGGAACGCCACAGCTGTCTTATGTGGTACTCTGATATAACGTTTTGTTGTTTTATTATAACTTGATGATAATATAATGATATTTTGTTTTACATAATATGGTTTTGACATTACGTAATGAAGTTTTGATATACTAGTAACTCAATATGGAACAGTCATTACTAATTGATATTTCGATTTTACGTGATATGGTTTCGTATCGACTTGATATGTTTTTTTATTATTAATATGGCTTTGTCAAAACTCGATGTAGTTTCATCATTATTAAATGTGGTTGTGTCATAAGGCAATGTGATTTTACATTACTTGATGTGTATGTGGCTTAACGTTATGTATTTTTCATTACATGAATCAGATGTGGTTTTGTTATTACGTAATGATGATTTACCAATTCTTCATTTGGCTTTAATAGTACAAAATGATGGTTCAAATTTTGTTGATTTTACACAACATGTTAATTCCTGTATTTGATGTGTTCCTGTCATTCCTTGATGTGGTTATCACATTACTTGATGAGATTAAAGCCACGTGACCATTTGGTAAAAATAACAGTTTTATTTTATACCGATTTCCATATGTCGTTTGTTTAATGTGATTCGGATGAGTGTCGCTATCCATTGAGTCAGGAATATATTTGTTGTTTTTCATCTGTTCTGTTGATTGAAAGCGTTTGATTTTGTCAGTTTTATGGACTTTTCCTTTTGAATTTGTCTTTGGGTTGGGTATTTTTTTTAACTTTTCTTCCTTATTAACTAATTTGCATGATTTTTGTCATCCAATAAATCCCCTATTTTATGCTGATATCGAGTTCGTGGATATTTCAACCCTTCACAGTAAGGTTTTAAAAGAATCTATATCTGTAGATTCAGGTGTCTCTAGAAAATTGATTAAAACCAAATATATCTTCAGAGGATTGTTATAGTTTCTCCTTGTCAAACGTTTCATATGAAAGTTCTTCAAGTTTATTTGAATTTCAAATAACAAGGTACAAACAATTATAATTTCACACATGTTAATTTGACCATCATTCAACATTCAAATCCATTTAAGTATAATACAATTTAGCAATACTCGGATTAACAGATTGGACAATTGGTACTATATGGACTCATAGATAAGAATTACTAGGCTAAAAATATTATAAATTAATGTATTTTTTATTTTATTTTTAAAGTTGTCAGTTTTGCACTTTTTAATATACGTTTTGCAATTAACTTCTACCTTTGTACATCATCAAGAGACACATTGAAACAAGCAAATACCTTCAACTCATATAAACAAAAAAGTTAACAAAAATGCATAACCAAAATTGTAGGAAAAAGAGTTTACAGAGGGTCCATATTGGTCCTAGAACTCTGTTGAATTTAATTTCGTAGTAAAAGTAAAATTTTGTTGATAAAATATCGAACAATATATGACAAATACAAATGGACAAACTCTTATGTCATGATGACTTCATTTCTGTGCAACATAATAAATAAAAATCGTAATTTCGATCATTTATGGCCAATATATATATATGTTTAAAAGTTTTTGCTTCAAACGACGTTAGCCACATGCATGGACTGACATTATATTTTGTGAGGATGTATCTGACCAATATTAATCCCCATTAGCGATTTTATTTTGAAGGGTGTGGCAACTATTTTTCAAACATAGTAGAAACCTTAAATGTGTCTTTACAAACAATTTGACAAAACAATTACAAAAATCATACTTTGACGCTGCCAATGTTTTTATAACAAGCTGTGGTCAACAAAAGTGTCGTTAATCTGACGGTTAAAACTATAAATACCTTAGATTTACCGATGACTGCTCAACAAAACAACAAAACCATAGATCAAGAAGGAAGTTGATTGGTCATGTGATCATAGTAGTTATATGATCTTATTAAGTATGACAATGGCGGTATATCAAAACAAGTCACACTTCGAAAATTGCTTATATTTAAAATCTATGGGTATCATTTTTAAAACTGGGATTGTAAAGATGTATTTACATATAAAATTCGTGTAAGAAATTCAGTTTTACCACTTGTAATTTGATTAATTATTCAAAACAAGTTAAATGCACACGACACATCATACATTTAAATCTAATCACGCGATTAATACAATTGTCTTCTGTCTTCTACTAAGGTAACTAAAACACACACTTTATAAAATAATTTAAATAGTTTGAACTATTTATGGTTCAGATTTCAAGGTTATATTGAATTCACTGTACTGTGTGGGATAACATTTTATCAAGGAATTCGATGTTTGCTCCACCACTGGTATTTCAACGCACTTTATGACAATACTACTATAATACCAATCCGAATGAAATTTTTGCAGTATTTAAAAAAAAAAGATTTTACTTTGTAGTCATTTATCATTTGTGAAACATTTAATAAAAGGAAGAATTTTCTGTATAAGGTCAATAGTTATTTACACTTTTGAAGCCCAAACTTTATATTGCCTTAAATACGCAAATGAAAGTTCCAAAACTATACCAATACAGAACGACATGTTTATGAAATTATAGCAAAACTTTTGGTTGACATTTTTATTCGATTGCAAAAAATAATAAACTTAAAATATCTTACATTTTCTCCCTATTACGTGTTATAATGTGGACCGGTCATTGTTATTGAATCTTACGCAATTTGATTGGTTAAATTTATTTTAGTTTACTTTCAAACGGTTTATGCTTTTCATACTTGATTAAAACAGAACGTGCATGAATGTGTACAGTAACTTAAAATTATCTTCAAACTGAACACTGGACGAGTCCATATTATGTTTTATCAATGAAAGTAAAGGTATGAAAGGTAAGAATTACCATTTCTTATTTGTTTTCCAATTCACAATTCAAACGAGAAAACAAAACGCCTTATTTATATAAAAAAAATGAAAGTACCCTGCGTCTATATATATATTTTTTCTACCTTTGATAAGTCTAAGATCTCGACAAAGACTGTGGTTGAAATCGCATTTAATAAAAAAATACTTGCATCTGAACATTAAAATACTTTTGATACAATAATATATAAAATATAATTTTCTGGAACTTATGATATATTAAGATGCTTAAATAGCAGCTAATTATTCAATTGGCTTATTCTACTATTCAGTAGATTTCACCCGGGGTTAAATTAACAGAAAATTCTTCAACTCCCCGTTATCTAAAGTTGATCGAATTATAAGTTATCTGCTTACCCTTCCGGAGCACCTGAGATCACTATCAGTTCTTGGTGGGGTTCGTGTTGCTCAGTATTTAGTTTTTCATGTGGTGTTTTGTGTGTTATTATTTGTCTGATGGTCTGATTAACCAAGACGTTGACAGTTTATTTTCGACAAATTAGTTTGAATTTTCCCTTGGTATCTTTCGCCTCTCTTTTACAATTTATAAATTACTATGAAACCAAAGTTTCCATCTCCCTCATGAAAGTTGACCTTACATGGATTTGGTTATTCTGGTTGAAGGTTTATCCAGAAAAACTTGAAAAACGAAATTTATAAAATGTTATTTTCTTTTACAGTATATGCACCGAAACAAACATTAAATATTTATTGTTTCTAATGTAGGCAAACTAGATTTATTTCTTTTTTCTTTGAGTTCCCGTAACTTCCAAAATATTTCTATTAGTTGTTTGTTCAAAATCTATTCCGCACCAAGTTTTGGTTGATACGATATGTGTCGTGGATCTAGCAATGATTACAAATGACGAAATGTTAACATGTTGTCCTGTTAAAACACATATCATAGAGTGTGATTTATTGGGGGCCTTCATCGATAGACATTTCAAGTGGCAGTTGAGGTAGTAGATGCTTAAATACACTTATGTTTAATTATAAGGGGCACTATAGGTACGAGATATGAAAACTAAGTATGTTTCAGTCATTTATGAAAATGAAAATTGAAAGAATAAATCGCTTTTAGCAGCCAATTTGGTTCAATTTTGTCAAAATAAGCAACGAAACATCGATTTTCAACTATTCACTGGCAAGTGAATAATTCGACCTCATTTTATCCGTATTCATGTGACTTTAATTTTAGATGAAAACTAACAAAATTCCAAGGAAAATTCAAAATGGAAAATAAAGGCAATTCTAGTGTACGGTCGTTCAAAAGTTATAAATCGATTGAGAGCAAACAAATCCGGGTTACAAACAAAACCAAGAGAAACACATCAGCTATAAGAGAAAACAAAAGAACAACAGGAACACTGAAGTGCAACAAAAACAAACGCCAACATACATAGAAACGAACTATTTTATAACAACTGCCATATTCCTGACTTGGTAAAGGACATTTTAAGAAAAATTTGCGGGTTGAACCCGGTTTAATGGCTAACCTAATCTTCCGCTTTATGACAATGATAAAAAAAAATCGCTAAAATGACATAAAATGAAATACAACACAAACACATTCAAGAACATTCATCAAAGAGAAGTCAAATTTAAAAGATCAAGCACATCAAACGAATGGATAACAACTGTCATATTCCTGACTTGGTAAAGGCATGTTCTTATTTAGAAAATGTTGGATTAAACCTGGTTTTATAGCCAGCTAAACCTCTCACTTGTATGACGGTCGCATAAAATTCCATTATGTTAACAACGATGTGTGAATAAAACAAACAGAAATTAAAGGTGAAAATGTAAAAAAAATAGGGTACAGCAGTCAGCATTGTCTTAATCACTACTAAAACATACAAATACGTAAGAAAGAAACACAAAAGGCATATAGACAAAGCACAAAATGTACAGAGCCAGGACAAATGGATATCACCAAAACAGACTAAACAGTAACAGTAATATTCATAAGACAAATAAAAGAATACTAAACACGTTATCAAGATGATAAACAACGTTAGTACCAGAATCTATACTTCAAGACCATCGTGTACTATTTGTAAAGGTGATACGGAATATCTATCAACAAGGTCTTGGTACCTTCTAATGAACTTATAAAAAAAAGTACGAGACGTTCTCTGACATACCCCTGGTTCGTCAACTTTCTACACAGACACTGGTGACGTTTTACACAGTCTGAGTAGCAGCTGCAAGCTCTTGAATATCGAATAAGTTGAGAAATATATCCAATATGCAGGTTAAGTCGGTATATTGCTACTAAGGTGGGGGAAATTGATAATTTCAAAATTAAAATCGTCTCTGGTTTGTCATAGATTCTGGTACTGAGATGACTGCGTATGTCAAATTCGAGATTTCAGTCTAAAAAAGAGGCGGAGGAAGCTGTGTCTGTTGTTTCTTTAATTTCTAGTTCTGGATGATATATTAATGGAAACCAATCAGAAAAGTGTGCATTGTTAATGGAAAGAACATCATCAATATATCTGAATGTGAAATTAAATGACCTGGCTTCTTTGATCTCATGGAAGTCCGACACATATGAAAATAAGAAGAGGTCGGCAAGGAGATGTGCAAAGTTCGTTCCCATAGGAATGCCGACAATTTGTTGAAAAAGTCTTCCTCGTAATTCAACAAAAAATGTTTCTTTACTTTAAGTAGCTTTTAAAACTGTTTTAGTGAGCATATTATGTGGAGAATCATGAATTTAAGGCCATTTAATATCTTAAATCAAACTATTCTAATTGAATATATTTTCATTTGATATTGGACGGAAGATGTTGCCCTTTTATTTGAAAACGTTCATAAAACATTCAAACGGATGCATAAAGGTAAAAATAGGAGTCACAAATCAGATTGAATACAATTATCTGCCCAAATTTATTGATTATGCAACGTTTGTTTCAAATATGACCAACGTTTTACCAAACATCACCAGCACCGTATCAGGACCCACCAGCACAATGACAGGACCCACCTGCACAGAATCAGGACATCTCTAAACTGAAAAAATGCACAATATTGATAACTTGCACAGGTTTTTCATAAAATAATTGTATCGTGTGGATTAAGGTATAGAAAGCGGACTCCAGGAGCGTTTGTTTTTTTTTCAGTTCTAGATTTTCTATGAATGAGCACTTAGTGTTACGCTTATTGAAACAGTGTAGAGGGTCACATTTTTTATCGTTTACCTTTGAACCCATAAGAAACAAAATTGAAACTTCTCAACTTTTTCCTTCCATTTTATATTCCAGAAAACGTTAAAAATCATCATTTTCGTCTTTGTTTACATATTTTCAATTCGTACCAGCACCAGACAGTACCAAATTATGAGCAAAGAACGCTCCCTCGCAGGACAACCTTACCCTAATTTACGTGTATACGCACACAAGTTACTAATATATACATGTCATAAGTGTACTTATTTGGAACATCTACGGTAATGAATGAGTAAATATGTGTTTAAATGTATCTTTTTCTCCAAGTTGCCTTTTTAAAAGTATTTAGTCCTTAAAATTGAGTTTTATAAGTGTCAGGTCAACACCTTTCCTGAATGATATCCCTCATAAAGCGGGAATGTTAGCAAGTCTGGGTTGTTCTTGTTTTGATTTCATTATAAGTTTCAATAAATCATTAAATTATATTGTAATAATTTATTAAATTAACTGGCCATGAGAATTTTGTCATTGCTTAGGATCGATCTTCTCACTTATAGGAACTACATTATAAATACCAGATAGTATATACTTAGTGCTTATTACTTTTCTCTAAAAAAAACAGCATGTAATGTCAGCGATACTTTAGTATATATCTACGACCATATGTTCCAGTATGCGATATGCATTAATAACATCTGACGACAAACAAAGCGTTAGTTTTCTGTAAAAATTCATATTTCAAAAGAAAAATGAGTTGCAGAATCGATATCTGGTATACATATGTCCTATTATCTTAAGATCATTTTGATCATGGCTGAATTACTGTTTCAGATCTCTCGGTACATATCCCGTTTTAGATTTTTTGTTAAGAGAACAGTGTTTTTACAAAAAGTAATAGACCAATTATGCCCAACAGCACAAATAATGCACAACTTTCTTTACAAATGCAATAGTTATATAATATCTTGTTGCCTAACATTTGAATTGATCCAAGGGTTTACAAAGATATTTCATTGTGACAATGGGAATTTCTTTCTAAAGGTTACAAAAAGCAAGAAATTGCGCGATGTCAAAGTTTCCTAATTGATTCGTCTCATAGAAACTGTCTATAATTATGTGTGAAGAATGATTGATAGGTGTTGGTTTCAAAGAGTTCGTCAACATTAGTCTCAGTTTCGTTGTTCAATAGTCAATGTTAATGTTAATTTTGACAATTATGTCCGTTTCTCAGAAACCTTAAACTATTGATCAACTGCATTCGAAAAAAAAAAAAAATGTTGTACAATGTTAAACTGTACCAGTTTTGTCATTGTTCATTTTTCTGTTTCTTTTTGTGTTTTTTTTTTCTAACAGTGCATTCACTGATTTTTCGTCATGGATGGATATCCTATATTTTTCTTTTCTGTTGTGATAATTTATGCATATCTATCATGATATTCTGCATCCTTAATTTTAGGAAGCCTGCATACTATCTTATTAGAGGTTTCCGATTTGCTACGATTAGATACGGTTGGTTCGTAACTGAACGGTTAGTGCTGCTTTAGACGTATCATTTAATGCATGAGAAAATTTTATTCATCATGATAAAATCAAAAGAATTGAAATGCATATCAGCAAAAATCTAGCTTAAATTTTTTTTATAGCGGTTTCTACAATTTTATAACACTTTCTTTGTGATTCTTTTGATATTATTCAGTTGTGCACACGTGCATGAATTAGACAGACCTTAAACGAACTGAGTTGACTCGGCCTTTGAATTAGATTCTAAATATAGATTTGCGTTTCTTCAAAGAGAAAAATGTTTCCTTATGTATAAACAGAATTTGGAATAATTCAATAATAACTATGAACTACATTCTAAAAAACATGTTACTGGTGTTGTTTTATTCGTTAACGTGTCAAAATTACGCTGATTTTATATTATAGTTCAATGATGGACATGTCACTTTGTGTCTTTCTAATATCAAGTTGTAGATAAAAATTATCACAAATCTGTCAACGTCATAAATACCACTGAAGGTATGATAGCATTTTGCAAGCCAAATTGTAAAATTGTGGTTTGGAATTTCAATACAGGAAAAGTACATTAAAATAAAATTATAATACTTCTAGCTCTTGCGCTCGTGTTGCCGGCAAAAAACCAAAAACATAAATAACACTTTGAAAATAATGCTAAGAATTGTATTTCAATAATACAAAATTACAGAATAATTATTTTACTCACCATTTTAATGTCTATTACTTATCGTGCAGGATTTACTTCTTCTTTTCAAGGAATAATTTCGGCACTACCTGAAATACCATCTCTGTCGGCTGCAATTTGAGTAAGATTTGCCGCATTTTCTCATAATCGACCTTCTGTACATAACACAACTGTTTTATTTATTTGAAAGTTCTTGTAAATATTTGCCATAGGACGTTAGGCAAACACTAATAAGTCAACGTTTCGACAAAAAGAGTTGTCGTATTTTTGTTTAACGTCATTGATTGCCAAATGGTATCTCCCTACTTTATAATATACTATATATTCTCGTTTGAATTGTTTTAAATTGTAATTTCGTGACCTTTTATAGCTGACTATGTGGTATAGGATTTGCTCATTGTTTAAGGCCGTACGGTGACCTATAATTGTTTAGTTCTGTGTCATTTGCTCTCTTGTGGAGAGTTGTCGCATTATATTCATACCACATCTTAATTTTTATATATAGAAAAATAAGATATCAAGATAAGAAACGGGGTTAAATCAGAGATCACCTAGACTGGTATCCGGTCATTTAAGACAAGCTTGGCGTTTATAATCCTAAAACCGAAAAGTTAAATGGCACATCTATTATACATGCTAGAATTGGCATGTCTTTGATCCCCCTTTTTTCTCTTCCCGTAGAATAGGTTTGAGTTCTTTACATAGTTTGGGAATTCTTTAGAATCTAAAATTAGACAAACGCGCGAGGAAGAACGTGGCGTCACGTGATGTGCAAGTATATTATCGTGGACTTATATATTTATATTCTTTTTAGAGGGACCTTGGACAGACAACATGTGAATATATTGACGGAGCGGCATACTAACTGTTCATTTTGTTCTTTAATAGCTCGCGTATCACACGATACTTGCATCTTATTTTGTACAATTAAATTACACGTTCATCGATTGATTTCCGCTAATGTGTATATTTTATCAGGTGTGTAAGGCAGCAACCATTTGATTTTCTGGGGGCTATGGATTTTTTCCGGACAAACTTTTTTTCTCCTTTGGCGAAAAACAATCTATTTTTTGGCGACAAGTCGAAAACAGTTTTTTCTTTCAATTTTAGCATTACATATAGTGGCAGCCGAGGGTGAAACAAACAATTTTTTTTTCTCAGGGTCAAAACAAATTATTTTTTTCTCCAAAACTGAAACAAACTTTTTTTCCAAAAATCCATAGCCCCCTCCACAGAAAATCAAATGGTTGCTGCCTAATTCACGGGTGTGTACTGTAATGCAAGAACAGAAATGTCACTAAAATGCACTCTTAGTGTTTCTCTCTGTCGGTGGCGATTTTCTCTCACAGCACGATTTTTGTACAGAATAGAAGCACGTTAAATTATATATTTTTTCTTCTAGCATATTCTAAAAGATGTTTTGCAGTACAGATTTGTATTTGATCGTATGCACATACTCTTGATAACGGAATTTTGCCTCAAATTTACGAGGTGTTTTATATATAAAAAGAAGATGTGGTATGATTGCCAATGAGACAACTCTCCGCAAGAGACCAAATGACACAGAAATTAACAACTATAGGTCAATATACGGCCTTCAACAATGAGCAAAGCCCATACTGCATAGTCAGTTTATGTTTGTTTTTTTTTGCTGTTCCCATGGCAACGGCGGCCATTTTGAAAATTCAAAAGACAAATAGCAACTCTGCACATCTCAGTTGACATTTCAGTGAAGTTTTATCAAGTTTGGGGCATTTTGAAATTTTTGAAACTTTGACTGGTTTCCATGGTTACAAAGACCATTCCCAAAATGTAATGACAGATGCCACATTGGTACATGGGAGGAACATACCATCAAAGTTTCAATGGATTTGACCTACCATTTTAAGAGAGTAAAGGCTACTTTAAGGTTTTTGAAGCATTTTGACCTTTTTGCATTGTTTCCATGGTAACGGCAGCCATTTTGGAAATCTACTTATGTTGCTCATCATTACTGTGAAGTTTCATTAGGTTTGGATCATTTTGATATTTTTGAAATTTTTGATGTAGTTTCCATGGCAACATAGTAGTTCCGATGATTTCCAAAATCATCCAAAACCAGTATATAGTGGACACCTACATTGTACAATGTATTAAAATTTGCTGATTTTAAGTTAAAGCATACTCAAATAATTCACCAAACCCTATAATTTTATTTTTTCATCTTTTTCGGTTTCCATGATAACGGCAGCCATTTTTAGTTCCAAAATTGCACTGCAACTGGAAAGTCAGGGTTCCTTGTTATAGTGCACCATCATTTAGACTGGTTCCTTTGGCTCTGAGAAAACTGGCGGACAAAATTAGGTGGAAGAAGAATAATAATAATAATAATAATAGGGAAAAGAAACAGAGGAAAGCAATATGTCACCCGACATTGTCGAAAGGGTGACATAATTAAATACAGAATACAGAAAATGACATAGAAAATTAAAGAATACCGAAATGAAGAAAGTTATAACTCCCATTTGGACAATCATACACTAAAAAGTTAATGTTATCTTCTTTAATAAGATTTTAACAGAATTTAGTAGTCCCTACTGGATTTGAACGGTTAGCTTTACGTCATTTGGTCTCATTGGTTATCAAACACAATCTTTTATTTTACAATGACAACAAAGCAAGATGGAGGTGCAACGTCTTTTATCATATAATACCAGGGAACATGCAATCTCATTGTTATCATTTCAAAAAAGATTAACTTTATAGATTAATTAAACTCTCAAAAAAAGATTAGTAAATCATAGTAAAAAGGAAGAACTATGTATTTTTTGTACCTTCATAATATCTACACTACCGAGTTAAAAAACGGATAATTCAAATGTGTAGTAATAATCTAGTACTGTAAATGATGCTACTAAATAAAGGTAACAGTAGTATACCGCTGTTCGAAATTCATATATCGATCGAGAAAAACCAAATCCGGGTTACAAACTAAAACATTAGGAAACACATCAAATATAAGAGGAGATCAACGAAACAACAGAAACACTAAAATGCAACACACACAGAAACGAACTATGAGATAACAATAAGCATTCACAGTACATTAGTTCGAAATACTTATAGGAACTATAAATATAGAGCTATATTTTCAAAGTTTTAAAAGTTCAAGTGCAGAAGAAGCTGTGTTATATTTTATTGGTATTTTTTTACAACAGGGTTGTTATAGAGAAATATGGCCGCTCCACCAGTGGGTCGATACAACATAGGTACGTAAATGTAGGTCATTTTCGAGAAACATGGCCGCTCAACAAGTAGGTCGATATAAAGAAGGTCGGTAAAAGTGGGTCAATATAGACAAACATGGCCTTTCCATCAGTAGGTCAATATAAAATAAGTATGTAAATTTTGGTCGTTAAAGAGAAACATGGCCCCACTCCATCAGTAGGTCGATATACAATTGGTACGTAAATGTAGGTCGTTACAGAGAAACTTGGCCGCTCCACCAGTAGGTCGATATAAAATAAGTACGTAAATGTAGGTCGTTATAGAGAAACATGGCCGCTTCATCAGTAGGTCGATATTAAATAGGTACGTATATATAGGTCGTTATAGAGTAACATTGCCTCTCCATCAGTAGTTCGATAAAAAAAAAGTACGTAAACGTAGGTCGTTATAAAGAAGCATGGCCGCTCAACCATTAGGTCGATATAAAATAGGTACGTAAATGAAGTCGTATAGAGAAACATGACCGCTCCGGCAGTAGGTCGGTACAAAATAGGTACGTAAATGAAGGTCGTTAAAAAAAATTATGGCCGCTCCGCCAGTAGGTCGAAAACAATTTGCACGTAATTGTTGGTCGTTATACAGAAACATGGCCGCTCCACAAGTAGGTCGATATAAAATAGGTACGTAAATGAAGGTCGCTATAGAGAAACATGTTCGCACCGCCAAAAGGTCCATATAAAATAGGTACGTAAATATAGGTTGATTTATAAAAAACCATGGCCACTCCACCAGTAGGTCGAAACAAAATAGGTACGTAAATGTGGGTCGTTATAGAGAAACATGGCCAAAATGTATATCGTTAAAAGAAACATGACCGCTCCACCAGTGGGTCGATACAAAACAGGTACGTAAATGTAGGTTTTGGTTCATAAGTGTTTCTCGTTTTTCGTTTTATATAGATTAGACCGTTGGTTTTCCTGTTTGAATGGTTTTACACTAGTAATTTTGGGGCCCTTTATAGCTTACTGTTCGGTGTGAGCCTAGGCTCCGTGTTGAAGACCGTACTTTGACCTATAATGGTTTACATTTATAAATTTTGACTTGGATGGAGAGTTGTCTCATTGGCACTCATACCACATCTTCTTATATCTCTTTATAGAGAAACATGGCCGCTCTGCCAGTAGCACGATATAGAATAGGTTCGTAAATGTAGGTCGTCATAGAGAAACGTGGCCGCTCTACCAGTAGGATTATACAAACTTATTACGTAAATGAAGGCTGATTTATAGAAAACATGGCTACTCCACCAGTAGGTCGATACAAAATAGGTACGTAATGTGGGTCGTTATAGAGAAACATGGTCTAAAATGTAGGTCGTTAATGAGAAATATGACCGCTCCACCAGTGGGTCGATACAAAACAGGTACGTAAATGTTGGTCTGTACAGAGAAACATGGCCGCTCTACCAGTAGCACGACATAAAATAGGTTCATAAATGTAGGTCGTTATAGAGAAACATGGCCGCTCTACCAGTAGGATGATACACATTTGGTACCTAAATGTAGGTTGATTTATAGAAAAATATGGCCACTCCACCAGTAGGTCGATACAAAATAGGTTCGTAAATATGGGTCGTTATAGAAAACATGGCCAAAATGTAGGTCGTTAAAGAGGAACATAACCTCTCCACCAGTGGGTCGATACAAAACAGTTACGTAAATGTAGATCTTTATAGAGAACCATGGCCGCTCTACCAGTAGCACGATATAAAATAGGTTCGTAAATGTAGGTCGTTATAGAGAAACATGGCCGCTTTACCAGTAGGATGATACAAATTTGGTACCTAATGTAGGTTGATTTATGAAAACATGGCCACTCCACCAGTAGGTCGATACAAAATACATTTTGTAGGTACGAAAATGAGGGTCGTTATAGAGAAACATGGCCGCTCAACCAATTGTTCGATTTAAAATTGGTACGTAAATGTAGGTCGGTATAGAGAAACATGGCCGCTCCATCAGTGTGTCGATATAAAATTGGTACGTAAATGTATGTTGTTAAGAGATACATGGTCATTAACCTATAATAGTTTAACTGTATTAAAAACATTCCTAAACTCCTGATTCAAATCTTATTAGTTTTGACTTCTCATGTTCTCTGTTCTTATTTTCATATTTTGATTGTAATTGCCCGTTACTGTGGTACTGAATGTAGATCTTTTTCTGTTCTGTGCTAAGTAGTTTTTACTGGTGTGTGTGTGCTCTCAAACATTTTATAATCATTAAATGTCTATAACACAATGGAACACCTTTGCCGATGTTTGCCGATTGGGTTATAATTACAAGCACGTCGTGTGCCCACGGAAATCTGTATCACACGATTTCTTTAGGCCAAGGTCAACAAGAATGGCTTTTAATTGAGTCACCCTTGAAGATCATTTCGTTATATATTAATTATTGTATTGATCGAAATTATATCAAGATATATTCAAATAAAAGAAAATTATTACTTTATTACTCAGGACCAATAACAGAGAAAGACACACTGATTGAGTATGCCATAACACCAAGAAATACAGTAAAGTCCCTTCAAGTAGGAGATGCTATTCAACATTTAGCACCAGGATCAGAGGATGGCAGCTTCACCTGACATCCGGAAAATACTGCTCTTATACAGGACATGCCGGTTTATGATGACGATGTATTTATAATTGCACATACTAAAACAGGTAAGTTATACTTCAAAGAAAAATTATGTATCATGCGTTCTATTTGTGACGTAAAATTAAACATCGACTATAATTGTTGCTTTACTATTTGCAGTGAAAATAGATAAATTTTCATTAGTTTTTGGAATGAAGATACACATAAACCAAAGGAAATAATATAGAGGTCAACCAAGTTTCAATCAAAATAAACAACTGTTGATATCTACTTGTATCAATACTTGTGTTGATTCTTACAAATAGCTTATTCTTGTGAAGAATAAAAGCAAGCCTTTATTAGATTAATGTCTGCATGCGAAAATAGTTGCGCACGCGAGAATAATGTATTATGTTTTGAACGGCAGCGTCGTTTATAAAGTTTATAATTACATAGTCAGCAATATAGTTACTCCATATAGTCACTAATAAAAGGACCCGATATGACAACTTTTGAAACAATTCAAATGAGAAAACCACGAACATGATTTCGGACAAAATAATAAACGGAAAAACAAATATGATAGACAGCAACCCACAACAACCATCTCTGAATTGCCATAATAGTCAGGATAAAGGAGCCCTTGAATCTGGTGGATTAATCAGGGTAAAAATACAAACTTGCACAAAATGTTGTACCTGTATGCCGTAAATACACTGCATAATAGTAGCTCTCTAGATTAAAGGTATTGGTAATATATTTGGTTTCTATATTCCGTTTTTTATACTACTTGGAGTATTTAGTGCTTGCTTTGTGACTGTTTTCTGATGATATCTCAAGTATATTATTATTATAACATACATTTTCAGGTAGATTATCAGAACGATTAGCATAGGTTATATTGGACCTTCCAAGCAAACAAGTATCTTTTACATTTCGAATACAAATATCAGCTTAAAACTCATGAATATGAAGTTTAGCGAGCATTGTGATTTGTTTGCATTGTCAACTTTAAGTTGTATTGTATTTGTCTGAATCTGACATGTTAAATATGGGATTTTATTCCATTCTATAAAAACATTACATATCCCGTTTGGTCGTAAATACTTCGTAATGAAGATAGGAAACGCAGATACAAAAATGAATTTAAAATATTGTATTCATACACTTTACAGGAACTCATTGGACATGGGAGATTGTTAACATGTTAATGAAAGGTTCAACACACTACGAGAAGATGTCGAAAGCTAGAAAACAGCTAGAGTTTCATTACCCTGACGAATTCAAAGACATGCCGAGGCCTCGTGTCTTCAATTCGCATCTACTTTACATCATATTCCGAAGCAAGCTATTGAAAAGAAGTGTAAAGTTATTGTGGTTCAGAGAAACCAAAAGATACAGTTGTGTCTTTGTTTTACCACATGAAGGCTTCCGGGTCGTTTGATGCTGAAACTACATTTAGTGAATTCCTGTCATCATGGTTGAAGCTAGGTGAGAATTTTATAATTAACAATGTGCACCATCTTTTAATTAACAATGTGCACCATCTTTTAATTGACCGATTGTGTCCTTTTCAAATCGTTACATTTTGACTGGGTTTGGATTCACATTCCAGTTGATGCAAGAGTATTGGATATATATATATTAATGTGTATATCGGAAATTGGTATACTAGGTTAAGATATACTACTGTTAAAATTGGGAATGGAAATGGGAATGTGTCAAAAGACAACCCGACCAATGAGCAGACAACAGCCGAAGGTCACCAATGGGCCTCCAATGCAGCAATGTAGCCTTTACTTTATGACATTGTTTAATTTTGCAATGACCGTTAGCAAATATCCTTAATTTGAAAATGACCGTCAGCAAATATCCTTAACTTAAAATGACCGTCAGCAAATATCCTTAATTTGAAAATGACCGTCAGCAAATATCCTTAACTTGAAAAAGATCGTCAGCAAATATCCTTAATTTAAAATGCCCGTCAGCAAATATCCTTAATCAAATAAAATCCGAAGCATGATCGTCGGCTTCCCGAACTTTCCCAAAATTCTGAATTTAACGATTGATTGCCAGGTTCTTCTTTCGAAATTGCCTTGATTTAAGAGACCATAGATATAATATACAAAAGTTATTGGGTGTTTTATAAAAACAAAATTCATCCCAATATGAATATGAGTGCTGAGCAAGCAAGGAAATATCGAGTCATCTCTAATGCTAGAAAAATATGTTTAACGACTTGACAAATCATGATACCGCGTCAGTGCTAGAAGGCCTTTTTCATGTTTTGACGATATATTAATTGATTGAATATTCGGCGTAATGATACTGAAAACTATATTCAGACCATTTGGCTACTACCAGGGCCCAGCAATTTTAGAGAACAAACGACCAAATTCTGTGTCATGTGTTTACTTAATATGTCCTTTTGTTAATGGTCATTGTCTTAAAAGCCTTAAATTTTCTCATCAACAAAAAAAATGTGGTAAGACACTATGGCAACTTTTCACTTTTAACAACTTTTCTTCAAAACAGAAAATATTCCATGAACATTTTACCTACTCAAAAAGGCAATACTCAGCTCAATTTATACAATTTCTAATGTTTTTAGTGAGATACGAGACATTACAGAATCTACTTATTGATTATATCTTATCTCCAAAATAGATTTCAACGGGGTATCACGACGGGTGTCATTATTGGAGTCGGAACTGACCTACTCCTTTTGGTGCACCTAAGCATAACTCTATGTTTATGGCGAGAAACGTGCTGTTGAATGTTGATTTTTATGCCCTACCTAGGGGCATTATGTTTTTCGGTCTGTGCGTCCGTTCGTTCGTCCGTCAGTCCGTCCGTCCTTCCCTTCGTCTGTCTGTCCCGCTTCAGGTTAATGTTTTGGTCAAGGTAGTTTTTGATGAAGTTGGAGTCCAATCAACTTGAAACTTAGTACACACATGTTCCCTATGATATGATCTTTCTAATATTAATGCAAAATTAGAGTTTTGACCCCCAATTTTACGGTCCGCTGAACATAGAAAATGATAGTGCGAGTGGGGCATCCGTATACAATGAATACATTCTTGTTCCTTGTAGTTTTTGTGGACGGTCGCCTACGTTAGAATGTCCTGTCTCCGTCTTTTTCAACTTTTAATTTCTTATTGGCCCTTGATATCTTTTGACATTCAATGTTATAATCATACTTGTTTTTAAATAAATGTAGTTATAATTAGTCTTTAATTAATTTTTTCAGAAACAGACACAAACCACAACTGGTT
Source organism: Mytilus coruscus (assembly GCA_017311375.1). Classification (NCBI taxonomy): domain Eukaryota; kingdom Metazoa; phylum Mollusca; class Bivalvia; order Mytilida; family Mytilidae; genus Mytilus; species Mytilus coruscus. The sequence continues at coordinate 43,681 of JAASAO010000531.1, read as the reverse complement.
TTATTATACCAAGAAACTGCAAGAAATGTTATATGACCAAATTGATTTACCAATACACAACGTGTACTACGAAGATATGAAATCTGTAAGGCATTTTGAATACACCTGTTTTACAGGTTAAGTAGAAAAGTACAAAACTCAACAAGTAGTTGGAATTCCTTTGGTAATGCATTGTATCCTTCTGTTTTTCATGTTTATTGGCTGAGCGTGAGTTGTTCTATCTCTGAAAAATTTCCGAGGAATATCATTTTACACTATAGGATTAATTTGAATCTATGACAATACATTTGTAGGAAAAATAAGCTAAAAAATATCTTGTTATCATTTAAATTAATGTTTTGTGTTTATTATTTAATTTAACGATGAAATAAATATTTTCTACGTCGAGTTATCGCAGTCGTCTTGTTTACATTGGTTACAAAAGTAGTTCAGTCAACGTACGTTGTTAATCGAAAAGCAAACTTTAAGAGACACTACCGAAAGCCCTCTCGACCGTTTTGTAATCTTGCGATTCAAACATTAAGGCAGAAAGATTGTTTAACCGAACATGACTGCCATGTATATTGTTTAGTGAACGTTCCTGAAATTAAATATTTAAAACACAAAACAACAAAAATGGATTAGAGATTCAATCTGGTGTATCATTTATAAGACCTGCAAAACATTTAAAAGTTTGCCATGGTGACGAATTCAATTCGAAACAATTAATGTCCCAAATATCGACTTTCGATCACTTGCATATGATATGTACAAGTATGTGTATAATTATGTGTGTGTATATATATATATATACACATACAAATTATTCTTTTGTAAAGAACCCAGTTGATGAGGTGAAGAAAATCGTAAAGTATTTAGGTATTAACAGAGCTGACGACTTTATACATCAAGTTGTGGATAAATGTTGCTTTGATAATCTGACGAAAGCTGATAACAACAAAGTAGCTGCTCTTGAAGGAGTTCCAAAGCAAGCATTTTTATTTATGTATAGAAAAGGTAAATAAAGTCACTTTATTTTATAAAGTTATTGACAGTAAATACAAAATGTACAGATTGTTTGAATGGGTCGGCTAAAGGGAGATAAATCTTAAACTCAGAGACGCGTTTTAATAGTTAGGTTCCTCAATGCTTCTTAAGCACTCGTGTAACATAAAAGTGATATAATCTATATTTCTTAAGGAGGTAGACATGTGAAAAGGGACAGTATTATTTCAAATCACGATATTCTAGACCTATCTCTTTCAGAATTTGCTTAACATTCTTGTCAAAATGCATGTTCGAAGAACTTTTTGAAATGTGTAAAGATTTTCCTGTATTCTGTTAGTTGATATTGTAAAATATTAGCCGAGAGCCACTATATTAACTTAATGTCACTTAAAGTGAAAGTTACTTGAAATTAATTATCCCTGACTGAACAAAATAGATGGACGTGATAAATATATATATGCTCTTCCTTTCCATTCTCAATTTTTTCTTCATTCTTGTTTTTTATTGTGTTTGTTAGTAGCCGCCGGGGTTTTCACGGTCGTTGTAGTCTGTTGTTCCGTTCAGTACTGTTTGGTGGTTCTTGTTATACTTTTATGTATACCAGCGAAAAAATCATTAGTACAAGAAGGACGAATAGGCTGTTGTTCTCCCTTGCAGCATACGGGTATCTTAGTAACACCTGTTGTCAGAGCCAAACAGATAAAGGACAGGAACCAGTCTAAAGGACAACATAATACAAATATGACTAATGTCAGAACAACCAGGATTCTTAGAAATAGAACAGACAACTCATTATAGGATTGATCAACACGTTCCCAAAATGAACTAATATGAACATAGGTATATCAGAAAGGGTTGTACAACCAATCATATAAATCATCAAATATAAATACTCCAGCTATTACTTGTAATGACTACTGTTAAAGTACAAATGTTGTCATAAACACAACTAGTTCTATCATATTTACGTGTTAAGTTTTTAATTAAATAAAAATTGAATAAAATACCTATATTTTTTTGATTGGGTTAATATTGTGGCTCAGATTTAATCTTTCTGTGTAGAGTTAAGAAGTCTGCCTTCGTCTTTTCGTCGAATTTCAATTGTTTGCCATGGTTTTGTCGGTTTATCTTTGACAAAAAGAGTTTTATTGTCCCTTTGGCGTCTTCTGTAAAATTCCGTTTACACACATAATTATGTAAGGAAAACCGATCCGCTCGCCTGAAAACCGAAAGTATATCACACATCTTCCTTTTTTTTCAAATATACTTTGATACATGTATGCACTTATAATTTAGTAGTGTGCCATTATACCATGCCTTAATTTGATAGCTTTGAATAAGAACAAGTTAAATAAAACAAATAGGAACTAAAAGTTAAGCCTTTTTCAACTGATTTTTATAGTTCGTTCTTATGTTGTACTGTTATATCACTGTCCCAGGTTAGGGAGGTTGGGATCCCGCTAACATGTTTAACCCCGCCACATTATGTATGTATGTGCCTGTCCCAAGTCAGGAGCCTGTAATTCAGTGGTTGTCGTTTGTTTATGTGTTACATATTTGTTTTTCGTTCATTTTGTACATAAATAAGGCCGTTAGTTTTTCGTTTGAATTGTTTTACATTGTCATTTCGGGGCCTTTTATAGCTGACTATGCGGTATGGGCTTTGCTCATTGTTGAAGGCCGTACGGTGACCTATAGTTGTTAATTTCTGTGTCATTTTGGTCTCTTGTGGACAGTTGTCTCATTGGCAATCATACCACATCTTCTTTTTATATAAAAGCATGATAAATTGTAATTATCGCTATTTTACGAAATTATTCCTGGATCTTACTGACTGATAATTTCCTCTCTCAGCACAGTAGATTGGTATGACAAATTATCGTTAGATACTATGTGAGCACGTACCCGTTGTCAATGAAACTAACAACTTCGTCATAGGTAAAATTGCGATAAACAGATTATAATTAGCCGTACCGGCTCAAGAGAGAAAATCAATCTCGTTGAGATGATCAACGATCATAATCTATAATTATATATTACGCATATTGGACAACATGCATTGTTCGTGTTGTTTTTAAAAGACTGATGTTTGTTCGTCTTCTTTTGTTTGTCATGGTCGTATGTTTTTATTACTGACTCCCGTTTTCTGCATGCTCCTTTAATTTTTCACCTGTTATTAACAGATGAAATAACCGATTTCTATGCACTTAAAATATGGCGTTCTTTGTTCTTCGTAAATCCAAATTTTGTTAATTGTAGGATATAACATTTTATATACAGTATGTTCATTGTTCTAGATAAAACTTGGATTTCTTTAAACCACATTTCTTTTAAATGCATTTTATATGTATCTAGCGTTTCAATTTCATACTCATCGTTTTTATGTAGGTTAGACCGTTGGTTTTCCCATTTGAATGGTTTTACACTAGTATTTTTGGGGCCCTTTATAGCTTGCTGTTCGGTGTGTGCCTAAGCTCCGTGTTGAAGACCGTACCTTGACCTATAATGGTTTACTTTAATATTTGTGACTTAAATGGAGAGTTATCTCATTGGTACTCATACCACATCTTCCTATAATATCTAATAAATCACCAATCATTTTAAACAATGCACACACACACATGTTTAGTATACTGCTTTTACAGAAACTATGCTTTACACTGGTGCGTTCAGTATCGTAGCAGCTATATAAGGCTACGTAGAATTTTGATTACTGAACGTGTAGCTAACACTTAGCTGCTATCTAGATCTATTTAGCAGCTAGGCTAGCTACACGTTCAGTAGTCAAAATCTACGTAGCTCTATGTAGATCTATGTAGCTGCTACGATATTGAACGCAACCCTGTTCTCTTAAATCGTGTTTGCACTATGTGACAATAATTAAAATCATCATTATATCCCGATCCAATAACTTGTTTTTGGTCTTTAACGCCACTTTAACCACTTTTGGTTATATCGTGGCTGTCAGATTTTATTTGTGGAGGAAGACGGAGTACTCTGAAAGAAACACAGACCTTCGGCAGGAAAACTGACAATCATAGTTAATTTAGATTGGAGTCAAACGCACTTGCAACGTGTAGGATTCGATATAATCACCTCAGAGATAACAAGCTAGTGATAATGTAGATTATCTACGACACCATTTAGCCACCAAGGCACCTATATCCCAATCCAAAGACGAAGGTATATTAGTTGAAAAGTCCATGCGTGAGTCAGCACATATCACATTTTAATCGCGTTGCTAAGTATAATTAACAAGCAAGAGGTATCTGGTCATTTTATATTGGTACACTGCTATTTATATTTTGTAATTGCAGGAAAAGTTGGAGACTGGAAGAACCATTTTACTGTTGCTGAAAATGAAGAATTTGACAGAATTAACAACAAAAGAATGAAAGACATTAAGTTCACTTACAAATATACGTTATAAACAGTCGATTTATCAATACAACATTCTCGCACCGTTCTAAATATTTTTGTTTTACATATTCAAGGCAATATAGTGAAAGTTTGAACAAGTTTTGTTTCATACAATAAAATAAAGAAAAGACTGATGGTTTTGTACTGTTCATGTATGTGTCAAAATATATGTTTTATTAATCATTCATTAATAGACTCATTCTATGCGTATATGCCTTTTTTCACAAACTAATAATATAATGAAGAGTTTAGTCTTTTCTTAGGAAAATAGTATTTGTAAACTCATCAATCACCCCAACCATGTATCAGGCATAACACATAATCAGTAGCACTCAAATCAAAGCAGTTGAAAGGTCAAACGGAAAAGAAGTTGAAGATGATTATTAAGATACACGTCTTTCATAAAGTATTTTTAAAATACGACTAAGGCTATTGATGCCAATGAGTACAGATTGTTAGTATACAAAATGATTTTAGATATAAAGAAGATAAAGGAAAGGTTCCTGTAAATGTAATAGGAACCACCTAACTAAATGGAACAAAGAGTGAGGTCAGGTGCATTATACTGATATTTTATACTTTGTTTTGATACATTAAAAACTATTTAGATATAGGAAGATGTGGTATGAGTGCCAATGAGACAACTCTCCATCCTAGTAACAATTTATAAAAGTAAACCATTATTCTTGAAAAACACGGGCTACAAAAATACATTTGGGACCGACAACCTACGTATATATATGTTCAGACGTTACGCGCGATGTTCGTACCGTTTACGTTTTTGCATGTTTCGTGAGTAAAACTGCGCTGCAGGTGCAGAAACAAACATATTTTAATTAAAACAAAGATGTCAATGTGCTGGATATAAATGTCCTTGTTCAATTATCTCCATTAAAACAATATAAAACGCATTTGTTCCAGTTGATAAGCATTTGATTCTGGATTTTGAGAAATGATGGGTTGTCCTGGTAACATCGATGTTGACATCACACGTGATCTCATAAAACCTACTTAACACCAATTTGGTTACACAGGTTAATTTTCCTCACATCAATTTCACGTGAATTTAAATTCAGTTTATATGAGTTTCACATGAATCTCATATCAAGCTTATGTGAATTTCACGTGAATATCACATGATTTTTTTCGCGTGAAATTCATGTGAATTTTGAATAAAGTAATTCAAATAGCATCTAAATTTACAAATTCAATATAAAATCATGAAATATATCAATGTTTTGTTGTTGAAAAGTTCACGTGAAATTCAGGTGAAAAATTTCATGCGAGATTCATGTGAATAAGATTTCACATGCTATTCACTGAGACAAAGAGTTCGGTGTGAAAGGAATCAAGTGTAGAATAATAATAAAGTCACAAGATACATATGTTCTGATCTTATGCGTTCATTACTTCCTCCATGCAGCATACATGTACGCATGAACTATGGTTTCAAACAGGCACTATAACCTGCACAAAAGATTTGCGCCGCTATATACCTGTCCACGAAATGTAAAAGTCTCGGGTCTGCCATCTGTAACATTTTACCAGCCGCACATGCTGTAACAGGATGCGATACGACGTTATCCCTGTTTGGATCGGTAAGCGCAATGTTTTTAAGTCTTTAAGGACAATCCAGATGATTTCACCTATTTGTCAAACCTTTCAAATTGTGACATCGATGAATCTATAGATGCAGCTCGAGATCTTGTTGTTAGGTTGAATGATCTCAAGTCAAAACTCAAAATAGATCATAGTGACCTCAACAAATTGAGCGTAAAATTGGCTACAATTTAGAATTTCCCCTTGTCAAACTTCCTCCTTGTGAATCTTCTTTAAACAATATGTAATAAGAGCTTCACTCCAGAAATAAATTTGATGTCTTCCCATATAGCAAAACTACCCTAACATTCTCCTCTTCCGTTCGGATGGGAAAAGAAGAATGACTTGTTTCTGTCTATTTTGAAGGTCAGATGTCATATGAACTTCTGCAATATTTAGTTTGTACTTGTAAGGGAAATCTGTGTTTTCAAAGGGTTGCATTTGCTTCGAACAAAATCTGTCATGTACAGATTTATGCCCATATCAGACAAAATGTAAATACTCGTCTGGTTGCAGTTAGAAACATTGATGACGACGAAGATGACGATGTATAAGATTTCATTTTTCTGTTTGTTCCTTATTAATCATTGTTAGCAATCGAATGAAAATTAGCAGTCCATAATATTTTCTAAACAATAAATAAAACATCTACTCAATTTTGAAATCGTGGGAAATATAGTAATAATCTATGTAGTTGGGAAAGATATGTAAAAAGAAAACAAAAATCCTGCCATATGGATTCTTACCTTGACCAGGTTGATGGGCTTAATCTACAAGAGACCATAGAACGTAGTATGTAACACTAGCTTCGATCATAATTTTCTATTTGCATTTGTTCTTTTTTTCGTGTTTTGCCATGGTGTTGTCAGCTTGTCTTCAATTTATGAGTTGTTAATGTCCTTTTGGTTTCTCACGCCATTTTGTTTGCAATTGTTTGTAAAATATATCGGTGCTGTACATAACCCTCTCCCGTATTATATTTTTGGAATACTTGTAAACATTATAGCCAATTGTTGCTCATTTAGTCATCTGTATAAGTAGGATTGTGTGTTTTACCTAATTCTAATAGACGTTTTGTTTTCATAACTTTAACCCACCCTTTTTCTCCGTTTGCAGTATTTTTACTTCTGTAAAGCAAAGCTATACACAGAGCTTTATATTCAACCAATTTCGACGTTAATGTTACACAAATTTCGAAAAATCATTTATTTTTACTCTTTCACACCCAATAACAGAAATTTGATATTTACCTAGAAATTGACGAACACCTTACTATCAAAAGACGTGAAAACACATTTTGTTTTCGACTAATTATTAAAGTTAAGATCTAAAAACATCTTTAAATCTTACTTGTAATGAATTGAATACAAAAATTTCAAGTTTAGAAATAAAATAGGTCAAGGTCACTATTATTTAACAGATGTTTGAAAATTTCAAATTTGCACCCTATTTGCAAAAAGTCAATCTAAAGTCATTTTGGCGATAAAAATATAAAATAGTTCTGAATGTAGATACGAAAGATATTTTCTATAAATTAGTTGTTTTATTTTGCTCCAAACACATATATGTAGGAGAAACAAGCTATGTTAATGTGACTGCATTTTTCTGAAATTTTGCTTTGACCAAATCGATCAAATTCGTTGATTGGGCACCATACTATATAATGATGTTGAAACGTTCAACCTTTTCTGCACCTAGTACTGTTGTGTAACAACATAACATAAACAAACTAAACAAATCAGTTGGAAAGGACCAGATTGTTGCTAGGCACAAAATAAAAATGAGTACGCAAATATATTTAAATGTTTGTTCTTTCCAGTTTCTTTATTCTACCAACCCCTAAGGGTTTATGACTTATGTGACTATATGTAGAGGAGAAAAGATTTTGTATTCTGCCTGGTTTTATTACTGTATCTTTGATTAACTATTTTAATGACACATGAAAATGTACATAGTTCAACACACGTTATTTTCCGATAGTCTTAATAAAAAATTCAAATAAAAATGTTGTTTTAATGTCGTTGCACACAAGTCTTTCCTCGAAGATTAATGATATCAAGAAATAGAAGGAACCGCCTGGGTGGTCTCATAACATATGTTTCCCTGGATTGAGGAGGTCCAGCTGGGTCAAACCAAAGACTAAAATTGGGACTAAGCACGGGCATTAAAGAGTAAGATCAAGTCAATTCGGAGTTAAAATAATGTGTCCATGGCCTCTACGGGCTATTTCTTTGTGAACTAGCACCTTAAAATTCGGACTCAGAGAGTCGGTCGAGTACAAAGCAGGGTTTTTTCGAGCCTGCGACTTTTGTCGTAGAAAGCTCGACATAGGGATAATGATCCGGTGGCGGCGGTGTTACCTCACTTCTTAAAAGCTTTATATTTTAAAAGGTGGAAGACCTGGATGCTTCATACTTTGTATATAGATGCCTCATGTTACGAAGTTTCCGTCTGTCAAATGTCCATTGTCCTTGATCTCATTTTCATGGTTCAGTGACCACTTGAAAAAAAAATTAAATTTTTTGTAATGTTAATTTCTCTCTTATAGAATAACTATATTTAGTATGTGCGTACCTTGCAAGGTCCTCAGCTCGTCAGACAGTTTTTCACTTGACCTCGACCTCTTTTCATGGATCAGTGATCAGTGAACAAGGTTAAGTTTTGGTGGTCAAGTCCATATCTCAGATACTAATGGCAATAGGTCTAGTATATTCGTTGTATGAAAGGACTGTAAGGTGTACATGTTCAACTGGCAGGTCTCATCTGACCTTGACCTCATTTTCATGGCTCAGTGGTTATAGTTAAGTTTTTGTGTTTTGGTCTGGGTTTTTTTTTTAAACTGTTTGCCATAGGTCTACTATTTTTGGTGTATGGAATGATTTTGAGGTGTACATTTCTAACTTGCAGGTGTCATCTGACCTTGACCTTATTTTCGTGGTTCAGTGGTCAAAGTCAAGTTTTTGGTCTTTTTTCCTAATACTATATGCAATAGGTCAACTATATTTGGTGTATGGAAATATTAGATTATTACATGTTAGTCTCGCAGGTTTTATTTAACCTTGACCTTGTTTATACGGTTCAGTTGCTATAGTTGGGGACTATCAACATAATATCAATGATTAGTAAAGAAGGCGAGACATTTCAGCGTGTGCAGTCTTGATTACATTGAGAATGGAACAGTGGAATGTTTCAAACAACAACTCGACCAAAGAACAGATATCAGCTCAAGGCCTACCATGGGCCTTCAACACAGAGAGAAAATTCCGCTACCGGCCCTGTAACAAAATGTATACCGGCTCAGAGAAGTAGACGTCACAATTGACTCTGAAATATGTAAATAAACAAAACAAAACGCCCAAGACTAACAAAGGTGGTACATGTTTTGTGAGATCTCAATTCTCCTATACCTCCTGCTAATGCAGTATAAACAAACACACAGTAATACGGACAGTAAAAATCAGTTTAAAAGAAGTAACGACATTCTGAACGTAATCGTTCTTGTACCATCATAACTGTCGTTACCGTTACAGCTTTAGAAGAATTGTGCTAGTTCATATCGCACATTATTATTTTTATTTAAAGCATATATTTGAACTCTATGCTGTAATTCGCCATATAACCTATTTCATGTTTAACAAATTTTTAGAATGGTGCAAGCGTCTTAACTGATGTTCGGTTTGACTTTTTTATTGTATAAATTTCAAGATTGTTATAGTTTAAGGTTGACCGTTATGGAATAACCGTTTCACAGATGATATCAGATATGTTCCTTATGTCGTAACTACAATACCCTCCCTTTTCACGAATCTGACTTACCGAATTAGACTATTTACCGGATTTGTAATAACATAAGCAACACGACGGGTGCCACATGTGGAGCAGGATCTGCTTACCCTTCCGGAGCACCTGAGATCACCCCAGTTTTTGTGGGGTTCGTGTTGCTTAGTCTTTAGTTTTCTATGTTGTGTCATCTGTACTATTATTTGTCTGTCTGTTTATTTTCGGCCATTGCGTTGTCAGTTTGTTTTCGATCTATGAGTTTGACTGTCCCTCTGGTATCTTTCGTCCTCTTTAATCTAAGAAGACTAAAAGATGATTCATTTAACATCAGAATCTTACTAAGGAAGGATATCTGTTATCCGAAATATTTATAAATAATTACATTTATAGTTACCTTTTTTTGTTTTTGGTGTTGTTGTGTACACTTTTTAGGCGTTTATATATATATATATATATATATATATATATATATATATATATATATAATAACTTTCACTGTTTGGGTTGTTGTATACAACTGTTTTTCTAGATATAGCTCAGCGTTTAGTAAAATGCGAGCCTTGTAAAACATGGGAAGACATATGTATAATATTTTGTATATCTGTAATATTTTGTCATGTAGTTTATGTTTCTTGTTTATATAATGTTTGAATTTAAACCCGTCAGGGTTTAACATTTAAGCAATAAAGAATAATTGTACATGTATAATAGTACCAAGACATGCAAGGCTATTTGAAAAAAAGCAATTTTTGTTTTATCAAAATGCTCATAGATTACACCAGGTGGCGTATTTATGTGTACATACTGATTATTCGAATAATTATGGCTCAATGTCCTATTAAGTCTTGTGAAATATGCGAGAGTTCCCCAGGGAGCAGGTTCTGTGTAGACTGTGAACAGTACTTTTGTAACGTATGTGCAATATCACACTTAAAAACAAAACCACGTAAACATCACGTTTTTCAACATGCACATACAATCAACCCGGAATAAAAAAAACAACCCTTTGTGAAAAACATAATGAAAGATTCCTTTCTTTCTGTAATACTTGTTCCTGCTTGCTTTGTAGTATATGCTTGACGTCATCATTCAAGACACACGATTTCTGTTTGTTAGAAGAAGCTGGGTCACAGAAAAGGTTGGAATTCAACGTCAAGGTCAAATCTTTGGAAACTGACATACATAATGGCGAAAAGAAATTCTAATGCAATTTTATGTGACAATTTTTTCATTGGCTAAAAGTTACCGTCAAATCCACAGTTGACCAGGCGTAACTAAGGAGGGACCCGCCATTTTGAATTGATTGAATCAACAAATGTTCGATTACTACAATATTATCGAAAATTAAACAACACCTACCTCGAATTCGCCGTTTTAATGTAATTTTATCCAAATTTGAATCGTAAAGGTAACGTAATAACCTCCAGTTTGTAAGTTTTCATTTGTATGACGTCACGTTAAGCCATGACGTCTTTGCGCCAAAATCATTCATGAAGTTTCGCGGATTTTTTTTTTTGTATGTCAAATTTATACATTTTTTAAGCTTTATCGTATTATTTCTTTTTGTAATGCATTAGAATCGAATAATAGTAGTAGTTGAAGAGTTGCCACCGTCAATTTGATTTGACGGTCGCAAATTCCGTTTTACTGTCTCGCTACGCGTCGCCAGTAAACTGCATTTGCGACCGTCAAATCGACAATTGACGGTGGCAACTCTTCAACTACAGTACTGTTATTCCTAAGTAGACGTCTTTACAAACGCGTTGGAACGATTTTAAAATGCTACAGAGTATACCTAAAGGAAAATCGATGAAAAGAAGAAGAGCCTTATAGCTGTCATCAATAATGTTTCGATGGATATTTGAAAGAGATTGATATAAAGAAGTTGAAAGAGACTCAGAGAATTGAACATGAGATAATCAAACAAAGAAATGAAATTGAAAAGAACAAAGAATCTATAAATAACGTAAACACAACTTTGGGCAAACAAAATAATACAATATTTCTAGTATCAGTAACCGAAAAGAATAAAAATATGCCGTCTTTACAGAGTGTAGAAGATGTAACAGAATTACCAACTAAGATTGACTTTGAGCCTGCGAAAACTATAAAGACTGACATTGAAAAATGTATAGGTGTTGTGACAATAAGCGCTAGTGCCACAATAAAAGCTATAAACAGTATAATTTCTATCGGTAGCTTAGTTACATTAAAGTCGACTACAAAGAAGCGAGCGAGAGTGAAACATGGAAGTGTTGGTTCAGTGAAATGTGTTTATTTTGATGAAAGTGTCTTGGTTTCTTTCCCGGAGAATGAAAATTGGACTGGTATGTTGAATGAGATTGAAAATGCTGAGTGAATTGACAACTTTTATACGAGTTCGTTGCATTTCCGTCAAAAACTTTGGTTTAAGTGAACATCATTCGTGGGTTAAAGGAGACCTGACACGATTTTTAAAATAAACAAAAATCAATTAATTTTAACTCAATTATACTATATAAACACATTTCAAACAAAATAATTGTAGAAAAAACCCAAATTAAACGAATTACATGTTTCGTAATCACCGCGTCCCCTGACCTATAAATTTTAATTAGATAGGCGATCACGTGACCCGATGACGTCACAGGCACTTTGTGGGTCAGACAGTGGTCAGCGGTTGAAGAGTTGTAAAAAATTAAATGATAGGAAGTATGGACAGCTGTGACAGTGATATTCCCGATGTTTCTAGATTAGTAGATATACGTCCGTACCAATTCGAACCACTAGGCAACGAAATTAATTCCGGAGAAGACAGTAATTCCTCGTCAGAGACCTCGGACATTGACGACTTGTCTCAGGCCGAAAACCGCCTAATGAACACCGACTGGTTCGTATTTACTTATTATTGTTCCTTTTTTATATTATTTTTGTTTCAAACCAAAGTTGAAATTAAGTTATCTCTTTTTATAAACAAAGTGGCCTGAAACCATGTTTAATTGAACCGAAAGTCGTATACTTGTACGTGCGCCTCCCATCCGAAATCGTACATTTTTATGTTTAAAAAATCACACACAGATTGCTTTTTTTTGGTCAACTTTTAACATACTGTAGATTGTAGAAATATACATGTAAAAGGGGAAATTCTTTAGAGTTTAAATGCATCTGGTCATTATTTTTTTAACTTGTCCATTTGTTTCGTATACACGGCATCTAGTATCCTATCAATATTGAAGTAGTTTGGTAATATATGTACAAGCCTATATTTTGTTTTCGGCTGTTATAGGTGTGACTGTGGGAATTGTGAACCCATGACAACATCTGAAGAGTGTACATGTTGTTCGAATGTATCAGCAGTAAGTTTCCACATGCAACCGGATGACCTGCAGTGCATCACAGAACACGAAGTGTTTGTTGCCAACTGCCTCAACAGACACGTTTTACATGTTAGCATGTATGCATACCTGGAAAATGTAGGACCTTTTGATGACAACGAGCCAATAAATGAGTAAATGTTTTTTTTTCTTTGTTACTACATTTATGTTGAACTTGCATATTCATTTTCAGCCTTTGTGATAACTTGCATATTCAATTTCAACCTTCGTGATAACTTGCATATTGCATGTGTTGATAGGCTGCTGTCTAATTTAAATTTTTCATCCCGAGCTCCCATAACTTAAAATCGAACGATCTGTCCTGATGTAGAAAAAAATGTGACCCCATGTTTTGACTGAATCAAAGAGTCCAAAATATATCCAAATGGTCAGGCCTTTTTAACATGCAAATTACACATTCTAAAACAACTAACAAGACATAAAACTCATATCTCGAACATTGTTTGAGGTAACTTAGCACCACGAACAGGACAAACTGTACTAAGACGTGACCATATGTATCTGTTGAATGCCTTAATGAACTCTGGTAGATGTTTGTCTCATTGGCAGTCATACCACATCTCCTTTTTATTTAGATGTCATTATGTTATTCATTCACCCCACAGAAGCAAAGAACACAAATTCCATCAGAATATAGAAGTACAACTTTAACAGTCAATTAGAATACAGTATTAGTTTTGACAAATTTATTAACATTCATCATAATAAAAGTTATATACAATTGATACAATAATATTCTTATTTATGCAACAATTTTATATTTACAATGACAATAATATTCTTATTAATGCAACATTCATATATACAAATACAATAATATGTTTATTCATGAACAATTTCATATTAAAATGATCATGCTTGAAAAAAGTTTACTACAATCGTTAGTTCTAATATGAAATTTTTATCTACAGGCGGTACCGCTTCATGGCATACAGACGTTTTGTTCAATGGATTTGGCATAGACTAGGACGACACAACAGAAAGATATTACCAGCATGTGTGGTGAAAAAAATTAGAGACACTTTTCCATCAGAGACATATTGTGGTTTTAAGTATGCAGTTGTATGACAAATTTATTTATTTAACTATTAAAATTTTAAAATTTGAATAAGAATTGTTTTTTTATTTTCTTGGTTGAAAAAGAGATGGGTCATTATTTACCGTCTTTGAAATCGTGATCTGTGTCTCTGAATAAGGTCGATCTTCCTGAACGGAGTGAATGTTGATGTCATGTGGATGGTGATTGTTGTAAACACGCACATCACCAGTAGCAGATGTATATGATGTGAACTCTTCTCTCGTCTCTACCACAGCCTGTTTGATAAGTGTCACATAAACTGAAAAAAAATAGATAATGCTATAAATAAACAAATAAAAAGAAGCCAGAACTTATTTTTTTAATTGTCAAAGAAGTATTTATGATATACATGTATATCCAAATGATTGAATTCAATATCAAACTTAGTTACTTCCCTTATCCATAGCTTGGATTCATTGTCCTGGTTTAAATTTACTTTTAAATCTTTGTAAAGTTACCATTAATGTTATTTAAATACTTACCAAATGTTGTTGCAGTCTTCTTTGGCTTGACCACTGCCTCAGTACCCTTTTGGCCTTTGGGTAACACATACTGAAACGCTGTTCCCAGTCTTGGTTTTGCTTGCTGTCGCCCACTGTTCTCGTTATGATGAAGAGCGGCAATACTCAATCTGTGAATATGAATACATAAATTAGTCAGACAATATTTCTGACATTTGCATAACTGGTATATTGTTTGTATAATATTTTAATAAGGAAATACAACATTTGTTTAAACAGTTTCTCTTATAAATCGCACAGTTGGTTTTATCCAATTCTAGTCTAGTAACTGCTCATTGTATGAAATACAGTATTGCATGCATTGGTAATACAAAATACAAACTTTATAGCTTACTATACAGTGCAGGTTTTGCTAATTGGTGAAGGCTGCACAGTGACCTATATATAGAAATCATAGATACTAGTACTTCTATGTTATTTGTCTCCAGTGGATAGTTGATTTATTGGCAATCATACCACATCTTCTGATTTTATAAAATTAACTTTATCAGTTATTACCTTGCAAGCATTGTTGGGTAAAAGAAGGAACACCTGGGTGCTCATTACCAATAGGTACCTGCTTTCCAGAAGTGGTTCACCAAAGAATGGAACACCATCTAATCAAAGAATATGCCTTGTTTTAATGTATGTTTTAATATATGTATCATATTAAATTACTTCGATGAAAAACAAGGTTAATAAGATATTTCTATATTGATTTTCTTTCTTTTGAAATTTTTTTTATGAGAATAAAGAGAACAGATTTTACCTTCACTTAACCACTGTCGGTCTACTGTGATAGGCGGGTGCTCACATCTCGGATAAAGTATGGAGTGGTTCTCATGTTTGTTGCTGATGTGGTTTACAATCGACTTCCATTTTGCCAACTTCAGGTCTCCGTTAGTACCACAGGAAGACGATATCCAATATATATGGTTGACTATAGGCTTGATCCATGGACGAATGTCCTTACTGCCCAACTTCTTTGCAGCAGCTTCCAGCTTCTTAGATATTCCTGCAAAATAAAAAGATAATGTATAAACAGACTTCGCAAAATTATTGATATGAGTTGATAGCTTAGTACATTGATTGACTGTTGGTTGCTTAACGTCCAGTGGCAATTATTTCATGCATGTTCAGGACGAGGTAGCTTAGTACATGTACTTTACAAATTTTCAAATTTAATAAATAAAATAATATAATTATTTTTCTTGCATTAAAGTATTTAAATCTTATCATATTTGTTGTTGGCTTAAATGACAAATTTATAGTTACCTTTAGCTACATGCCATACATCAAACAGGTGGTTTGTTGTGCCTTGCTCAGTACGCATGAACTTCTTGATTGAAGAATGCCTGTCCGTGACCAGATCTTTAATTTTGATGTGCATCATCTCCTCTAGGTATCTGATGGACCTCTTCAAACCTTCCAACTCCATATGTGCAGAGCCTTTCACTTCGTTACACTGTAAAATAAAAAGGACATTTTAAAACATGAACTGCTTTGATTTAATCATATGTATACAAAAATATATTTATTGGCCACAATGTTAATACAACGACCGTAAACAAGATTAAGGAACTTTTTTTTCAACGTTTTTTTTTTTTTGTACTGAAAAAATTTGTAAATTTCTGACTAACTTCATATAAAAACAAATACAATATTTGTTGGCATGCTCTCTTTAGTTGGTGTTTACCCAGAATATCTTTTTCTCAGATACTTATCGTCTTTTCCAAATTAAAATATTAAGAGAAAGCTCATTTTTTATTCGGACTGATGATTTTCATCTTATTTCAACATACCTGTACCAATTGGAAGTCTAAAATCTTGCTGGTCTCCAAATCCATGATGGTGTATGACCCATACTTTGCTGAATAACCAGGAGAGTCACATCTTGCATCCCCACCAACAATTACTTCTTTGTCATATAGGTCTGTGAGAAGTGCTGTCTGTTCTGCATCCCAGGCCATAGAAGCAGATGGAGATACATACAAAGTCTGCAATCTGTTGTAAGTTCCTGAAGATATCGTCTGCATGTTGAGGTGTTGAAACATCCGTAGAACTTTACTCGAGTTGGACCCACTACACAGGATGGCAGTTGCTGTCATCAGATTACCCCATGGTAGGGTGTTGTGGCAAGACTGGCTCTTCCAGATGGATACATGCCCATTCAAACAGACTGTGTTGGTGACAACCATGGAACCTCTGGTATTCTTTATAAGGGCAACAGCTTCCCAGAACAGTAACGGCAAACAGATAAGAGCTCGGCTAGTGCTGACTCACTCACCATGAACTGTTTTTCTTCAGCTGGGGTAGCCTTTAGTTGAGTTTGTAGTTCATTTCAGACTCAGTATCTGAATCATCATCAGAACTGGAAAAGGTAAAAAACTATTTCTAAATGACTGTTTAGATCATTGGACTTTGACAAGGTCAAATATGGACTGACTGGTTCTCAAATTATATTGAGAGAGGATGAAGTCTGAGGACACATTCGATATGATCTACTTATATGGTTCATATATAACCTTTCGACTGAGTGAATATCCTTAATTGGTATATTACATGTAAATCGTTTATTACGGAAATAGACTCTTGACTATGTTGTATGGGTTTTCTTATTGTTGAAGGCTGTACAGTGACCTATTGTCCTTAATTTCTATGTCTTTTAGTCTCTTGTAGAGAGTTGTTTCATTGGCAATCATACATGTCATACTTACTAATTATATGTTTCAAGATTTAAAAAAAAAAATTTAAAACCTTGCAAATATTTCATTTTCATACTGAAAATATTCACTGATGAATGTGATGAATATCAATAATATACTAAATCAATTCAACAATATAAAACCTACAACATGTACAATGCAACTTATTTATATACCTTATTTCATCATCTGTTGGATTGTAGTCTGAGTCATCACCATCTTCAGGTTCTGCACTATCATCATCACTGTCGCTAGGGTTCTCTGCTTCTTTGGGTGATGGTCCATCTGTCTGGGTTGCTACTGTGCTAAAGTCTTTGTCTGGACAGTCATAACACCTGTTATCTTGCTGTCTGTCTGGTGACCCTTGTTCTCCTTTGTGGCTGCAATTTTACTTGAAGCTTTATTCACCATCCTGATGGATGTAATAGGTTTGGGAGGAGATGTTTCCACTGTCATATTCGGTTGTGGTATTACTTCAACTGGGTCATTTGGAGTACATGTTGTAGAAACGTCAGTGTCATCCAACTGGACAGATGTGGCCGTGTCTTTTGCTCTGGAGTCGGGGTTCTCACATGACTGTCAAATGCCATTTGTAGAATCCGTAACATACATTTTAAAATTAGTGAAACTCATTGTACATAAATATGAACTTGAAGACAAGTAAATAAGTTTAAATTATATGCTCATCATTTAAATTTCACATTTTAATAACAATTAAAAAAATATTTATTGTTAAATAAGTTAGTAAAATTTGCCAAACTGATTTCACAGTTATTGATATAAATATTAATAAATGCACACACCTGTATCTTACAATACGCGATCACCCATTTACCTGTATAATTAGGTCCCGTATAATTACATTTCACCGTCATCACTGAAGTAGAATTAATTTACTGTAATACACAAACCCCTTTAGAAAGTTGTTACTCTTTCCCACGTGTAATGAAAAACCGCGTATTTGTAAAACATTTATCGAGAAAATTTTGTAATCAGCTTACCGCTTGACCACCTGCTAACAACGAGATCAGCTGATCAATGGCGCGTGTACACCCACCTGGGGCGTGCACACCTGAATCGAAATTAGTAGTGAAGCTGTGTGCAGTGATTAAATAATTATACACGATCAATGTTAAATAACATATAAATGATCTGACATATTTATAATAAAAACATGAAACTATAAAATGCCGTAGACAAAAATAAAATTTACCTCTGCCTTTCGGCGTTTCTCAAAAGCACCTCTCCTGGTGGGGTTGTACGACTTTACCCCCAGCAGAGCTATAGAAAAACAGTACATTAACGGGTGTTACACGGACACTTTTAGATGATACACGGACACTTTTTAGTTGTTACACGGACACTTTTATGAATAGAATCACTCGTGCATGATCAGAGAGTTCATGGGCACTTTAAATTTCAATTAGATTTGAACTTTTGTTTCACCGACATATTTCCTGTCTTTTGATTAAAATATTTACGTTAGCATCAATAACTATATTTCAAACAATTCCAGTAAATTACTATTCATATCAGTACACTAAGGATTAACCATTTAACTTAAAAAAAGGGGGTATGCCTTTTTTTAAATATTTTGATACAATTTTATGAAAAAATATATTGTGGTCAAGCAGATGACAAAATAATGTTCTGATTCCCGATTTTCCGTATACCGTATATAATCGTCTAATTTCGAAAAAAATGAAAATAGTTGGGTGATAGCGTTGAAAAATAAATAATGTTCTTACTCAGAAAAGAAGATACCCCTTTGAAGCTAAATGGTCGGTCCGTAAGTGTTTTTTTTTCCTTCAACATATGGACATGAATAGTATTCTGGACAGTGCTGAAAGTAAAGAAATGCTGGTACCAACGTTTATATTTCAATAAAAAGACAGGAAATATATATAAAAAATCAAATCTAATCAAAAGATAATATCCCTATCAACTCACCAATGCACGATTGATCCTATAAATAAAAAGTGTCCATGTAATACATGTTCAAATATGCAGCAAATCGTGAAGAAAATCATTCAACTAATGTCATCAATTTTGAACGGTAAGCTGCGATTGGATCATATAGTGACACGTGTTAAATCCTGATCAACACTAACAGAGACATATAAAAAACCTATATGTATGAACTATTAAAAAAATCCAAAATATATGCCTATATATATATCAAATAACAAGACAAAATCTAGTTTTTCATAACATTTCATTCACTTAATATCAGTTCTGTTTATTTTAAATGGATTAACCCCCCAGCTTTCCTTCCGTTTTGCACAATAAAAAATCAAATGGTAGCTCTGTTGTTTTTTTATGAATTACTTACTAGCGAAGTTGCATTCTAAAAGTCTCAAATGTAAACAACATTCATCTTTTCCTTGAAATGGTTCTTTTTATAAAGTTATTAAATTCTTGAAATTTTTTTAGAAAAAAAATTCTCGGCTTAAGGGAAGTGAAAAAAAAATGTGTTTAAGCTGTAACTTACATTAACTGGTATATGGCCATTGAAGTTTCTGATATGTTTAGTTTTGCTACCTCTTCTAAATGCAAAATGTACTACTTCCTTCCTGAAACGTCGTACAAGTCAGATACAAAACAAAGGTAACAAAAAATAGGCCGGAAACAACCTGCCGTATAGTTTGTCTGCACTTGTGGTCAGGTCAAGGTCCTCGGCTAGCGCCTCGGACCTTGACCTGACTACTCGTGCAGAAAAACTATCCGGCAACGGTTGTTACCGGCCTGTTTCTTTGTTACCTTTGTATTGTATCTAATACATGCTCAGCTTCTCGCCATCTTTGATACCGGTGTCAGGTACAGGTACATCGGGCTTTGCGTCGGGACGTAGAGTTAGCTTGTATGTCATGTTAAATTGTAACATCAAATCTGGATCTTTTGTAAAACTCTGTTTGGAGAAATGCGCTGAACATAATCTGTGGTTTGGTCCAGGTACAAAGTTCCACCTTCTGCAATAATGTGTCCACGCTTTCCGGAGTTGAACATCAGCTGGGAAACGAAAAAAACTGATCCCAGTGCCTTTCTTCGCTTCATTGTTGCACCCATAAGCTGCACCATACACCATGGCTGGTTTGCATTGATGTCAGTGTTGCACGAAAACGTATTTTGTTTATTTTGCTAATGATAAGATAAGTGATTGATGCTGTCAGTCAGAATGGTCGTAAAGTGCCTGTGACGTCACAGGCTCGAGAGCCTCGTTTTCGCAATGGATTTTTGCATATTTCACAGGTCAACGAGATGTCAATCAAATTGACCTATATATACGAAACTGGATACAGGTAGTTGAAAAACCTTTACACAAACATCTTTCAAGCCAAATTATAGAAAATAAAGCAAAAACCCGATTTCATGTCAGGTCTCCTTTAAGTGAACGTGCTAAAAATGTCCAGAATATCAAAAGAGGTTGTGATGCTCAAATTAACACTAACAATAATTCCAATAGTGAGTTCAAAATTCTTGAACATAGGCTTAACTTGCTCGAAAGTAAGGTAGGACAATTTCTAAATGGTGAAAAAAGTATAGTTATTAATAATAACAATTATGGCTTTAGCTATCGTCATGCGGACTCTCATGAAGGGTCTGATACTCCAGGGTGTCCAAGTATTCAGGACACAGTATCACAGAATTCAGTCACAAAAGGTGCTTCAGTAGGGAATAATGATTACATAGAACTTAAAAAGTTGTATCTGGTTTGTCATTATCGTGCTAAATTACGTCGCATGATGCATTTATCAAATTGTCATTACCGGCTACCGCAGCAGCCGGTAATGACAATTTGATAAATGCATCATGCGACGTAATTTAGCACGATAATATTGCAAAACCAGATACAACTTTTTTAGAAAAAAGTATGAAAAAAAGAGGCCACCAAGATACAGGCGAAAACCACAAAAACAGCAACCGCAACTTATAAACAGTCATCACCCCCACGATACTGAGTCAAGTATACGCGAGGTTACCAGTTTATCCTCACAACCTGAACTTACCAGGCAATCACTACGTGACACATCAAATACCGACATCAATGGCAGGGCAACCGTTATTTCAACCTTCAATGTTGAGAACTTCACAACAAATGCCTTGTACTTATCAGAGTTACTTGGGAATGTAGATATACTAGCTATTCAGGAACATTGGTTATGGTCCTTCGAAAAATCAAAATTAGAAAAATTAGAAACTTTTGCTGCTGACCGCGCTTTCAGCACTACTTTAGAATGTACTGATGAATTTGATCCTATAAGTAATAGACAACGAATAAGGGGATGGGGTGGCTGTGATATATTATGGAGATCACACTTAGACCAATTTGTTAAAATTCATCCTGATGGTAGCGAACGTATATGTATTATAACTATTGACTCGAAGCCGAAACCGATTTGTATTGTGGCTGTATATATGCCCTGTACTGGTAGTAAGGAATATGATCGAAAATATGAGCAGTTTGTTTTATCAGATAAGTGAATTAACTGTTAAATTTTCAGACCATACCATAATAGTACTAGGAGATTTAAATGTCTCATTGATCCGTAAACAGAAAATTACAAGGGATAAAGTGTTAACGTCAATACAGGAAATTAATCTCTGTGTACCAAGGAATTATCCTTTAAGTCATACTTTTTTTTACCATAATAATAAAGCTTCTTCACAAATAGACTATATTTTAGCTTTTAACGATAGTAGCTTTTTTACTAAGACAGATATATTTTGTATGTCGCCATTAAATTTGTTATCACATGTGCCAGTCACTGCAACTCTGAACTGTAATTTTCATGATATTCAAAAAACTGATGAAGACAATATTGTTACAATGAATAGAGTTAATTGGGAGAAATGTGATACGTTAAAGTACCAAAGTATACTTAATGAAAAATTAAAGTCCTTAGATATTGCATCTGGAACTTTAGATGAGCAGTTTCAAAATGTGGCTGATATTTTTAAAACTAGCGCAGAGGAATCATCAGTTGCGGTGAAAAACGTAGGGTTCGGAAATTGAAGCCTTGGCCTACAAATCTGAGAAGTATGTGTTATGACAGTAAACAAGCATATATTATTTTCACACAAGATGGGGCATAAAATGTGAAACAAAATTTATGGGTGAACTGTAAACTAGCTAAAAGAAACTACGACAAGCTCAGAGACAGCTGAATGCCAATAATATGTATAAACTGTATTATGAAATAATGGACTCTTATACTTCAACAAATCAGAAGCTTTTTTATAAACTTGTAAATATACAGAGAACTGGTCAAGCTAAGAAACTGTCTACGTTATTGATGGCATACATCTTGAGTCCTCAGAAGAAATAAAGGCCGGCTGGGCCTCGTATTTTGAAAAATTAAGTACTTTATCTACAAGTTCATCATTTTGTGAACATCAGCATCAGATTGTTCAGCGTAATATCCAAAATATTTTGAAACTACAAAATTCGGAGAACCCGGGGGTGCAATATGCAACTTTAGATGAAGTTACAGAAGCTATAGGAAAAATGAAAAATTGAAAGTTACCTGACGAATTAAATTAAATGATTGAAAATTTGAAATTTGGTGGACAAATATATATATAGTACCTATAATTCTAAAAGCTCTTTTTCGTCGTGTTTTAGAAGAAAGAGATGTGCCTGGAATCTTTCAGTCTGGAATTATTACACCTATACACAAGAGTCATGGTAAACCTTTACAGGACCCAAATTCGTACAGGCGATCACAGTTTGTAGTATTATGGAAAAGGTGTTTGAGACAATACATTTATATAGATTAGACCGTTGGTTTTCCCGTTTGAATGGTTTTACACTAGTAATTTTGGGGGCCCTTTATAGCTTACTGTTCGGTGTGAGCCTAGGCTCCGTGTTGAAGACCGTACTTTGACCTATAATGGTTTACTTTTATAAATTTTGACTCGGATGGAGAGTTGTCTCATTGGCACTCATACCACATCTTCTTATATCTATCTAAAATTTCTCCGGAATTGGATAAACGTCAAAACAAATTGCAACGTGGTTTTACTAAACGGGTATCTCCCACAAATGCAGCTTTATTATTTACTGAGGCTATTGCAGATGCCAAAAACCGTAAGAAGAAAACTTTTGTAGCTTTTATTGATGCTTCTAAAGCTTTTGATGTTGTGTGGCATGACTCGTTGATGTTAAAACTTTTTCACTCGGGAATTAAGGATGAGGACTAGTTTTTAGTATACAAGTGGTATTGGTATCAGCAGATGGGATCAAGGGTTAAATGGGATGGTCAGTTTTCAAGAGCTTTTGATGAGCAACAGGGAGTTAGACAAGGTGGTATATTGTCTCCTACAATGTATAAAATTTATATTAATCCATTATTAGATTGGTATCAAAACAAGCATTTTGGCTTCCGTATTGGAACAATACATGCTGCCTCACCAGCGTGCGCAGATGATATTGTATTATTAGCGGAAGATGCAATCTCTTTACAGACAATGTTAAACTTACAAGAAACTTTAGCAAATAAAGACAGATACCTTATCAGTGAAACTAAAAGTAAAATTATGACCTTTAATAATAGAAGGGAGAAATATATTGATGAATTTTATTTACATGACAAACCTGCGTCATATACACATGTTGGAATTGAACGAAATTCAGTTAAAAAATGTCCCACGCTACATCAATTTTTAAAGACCCAAATGTTGCAAAGCACTTGTCCTACCTTCATGACAAATATGTTGTTGTCCCTGCAGATAAAGCCCCAAACAACATCGTTTTTGTGTGTAAATATCATTACATAAACTGCTTGATAAATGAATTAGGTATTGACAATTCACTTGGAAACTCAACATATACCCTCACGACACTTACCAAAGAGGAAATCCTGGATAATCATAGGTCTGTTCTATGTTCCTTTGAATTTCAACCAAAGATGAAGAACTGGATCTTCCATCACTGTACTGGATACCTAAACTACATAAGTGTCCTTACAAACAACGGTATATTGCTGGGTCTTCCAAATGCTCCACGAAACCTCTTTCTAACATCTATTTTATCAGCAATCAAAGCCGGGCTCCAAAGTTATTGTGAAACTGCCTATTCTAGAGGTGGCGTGAATCAGATGTGGATACTAAAAAATTCCAAAGATCTTTTAGAGTACATACAATCTAAGACTCTCTCATCTTGCAATAGTATTAAAACATTTGACTTTTCTACACTTTACACAAGTATTCCCATTCCAAACTAAAAGACAAATTGAATGAGTTGGTATTACTTTGTTTCATTAAAAGAATGGCGAACGTAGATACAAGTATCTTGTCTTTGGGAGGATAAATCCTACTTTGTAAAGAATCACTCTGATTCAAACAAAAATTCTCTGAAACTGACATTATCAAGATGCTTGATTTCATGATTGACAACATATTTGTTACGTTTGAGGACGTGTTTTCAACAGACTGTCGGAATTCCAATGGGAACCAATTGTGCCCTCTTCTTGCCGACTTGTTTATTTATTATCATGAGGCTGACCTCATACGGGAACTTCTTAGGAAGAAAGATAAGAAGTTAGCAATATCCTTTAACTCTACGTTCCGCTATATAGATGATGTTCTCTCACTAAATAATACAAAATTTGGTGACTATGTTGAACGAATCTATCCCATTGAACTAGAGATAATAAAGGATACTACAGATACAGTTAAGTCGGCCTCATATCTTGACTTACATCTAGAAATTGACAATGAGGGTCGGTTGAAAACAAAACTTTACGACAAAAGAGATGATTTCAGCTTCCCAATTGTGAACTTTCCATTTCTATGTAGCAACATTCCAGCAGCGCCTGCATACGGAGTATATATCTCACAAATGATACGATATTCCCGGGCTTGTGTTTCCTATCATGATTTCCTTGATAGAGGATTGCTGCTCACAAGGAAGCTATTAAACCAAGAGTTCCAAATGGTGAAGTTGAAATCATCCCTTCGTAAATTTTACGGACGCCATCACGAGTTGGTTGACCGTTATGGAATAACCGTTTCACAGATGATATCGGATATGTTCCTTATGTCGTAACTACAATACCTTCCCTTTTCACGAATGTGACTTACCGAATTAGACTATTTACCGGATTTAGAATAACATAAGCAACACGACGGGTGCCACATGTGGAGCAGGATCTGCTTACCCTTCCGAGCACCTGAGATCACCCCAGTTTTGGTGGGGTTCGTGTTGCTTAGTCTTTAGTTTTCTATGTTGTGTCATCTGTACTATTATTTGTCTGTTTGTCTTTTTATTTTTGGCCATGGCGTTGTCAGTTTGTTTTCGATCTATGAGTTTGACTGTCCCTCTGGTATCTTTCGTCCCTCTTTTAGTGACAGAAAGAATAAAATTAGCTAGACGTACTTGGCATGCGTTAATGGATGCAGGTATGCACGGATACAACGGAGTCAACCCAAACATGGGCATTAAATTATGGAATACATATGTCCGTCCACGTCTGACTTTTGGGCTAGATTGTGTAAAACGCTCAGTAGAAATGAATTGGATGAATTGAACTTTTTTTCACAAATCACAGCTTAAAATATTGCAAAACTTGTCAGAACGAACTGCTGATGCAGCAATATATATTCTGTCCGGTCAGATGCCAATTGAAACGTTCTTACATAGTCACATTTAAGTTAACTTTGGTAACATTGTGCGAAATAATGATATAGACTAGGAGATTTGTATTAGACAACTTATACTGAATGATATCACCTCTCGTAGCTGGTTTATATATGTGAATGATATACTTTCACTGTATGACTTTGAATCCATATTTGACGTTTTAAATTCTATTCCGAATAGAGAAAGTTGGAAAAATTATGTGAAAAAAAGAATAGAAACAGTTTGGAGACAGAAGATAATGATTATGGCAGAAAGAAAATCTACTCTTCGTCTTTTACATCCAATGTCAATGAATTGTGGCACTGTTCATAATATATGGGCCAACACAGGACTTGATTCTATTTCTATTATGAAAGCTAATGTTAAAGCTAGATTACTGACAGGAGTGTATACACTGAAATCAGCCGTAGTAGATTTAATAAGAATAAAGTAAGTGCGATATGTCCGTCGTGTTTGGATGGTATTGAAGATACTGAACATTTCCTGTTACAGTGTAGCAGTACAGATATTGTGAGGAATCCGTTTATTACAAAGCTGAGAACTCTGCTATATGACATTGATCATGAAATAGGAAATCTAGTCTTCTCAAACAAGTCAATGCTATTGAGAGTGATTTTAGATATGTCAAGTCCACAAGTTCAAATATTAATACAGACTATCTTACTCATGGAGAAAATAGAGGCCATCTCAAGAGGAATGGTATATGCCTCACACCATAAAAGATGCTCAATACTGAATTTAGTTAGCAATTAGGGTGGCAATGTCATTTAAAACCATTTGATAACATAAAATTAAAAGTAAATTTATTAAGTTAACACTTAAATTAACAGTTTATAGATATAAGAAGATGTGGTATGAGTGCCAATGAGACAACTCTCCATCCAAGTCAAAATTTATAAAAGTAAACCATTATAGGTCAAAGTACGGTCTTCAACACGGAGCCTTGGCTCACACCGAACAGTAAGCTTTAAAGGGCCCCAAAAATTACTAGTGTAAAACCATTCAAACGGGAAAACCAACGGTCTAATCTATATAAAAAACGAGAAACGAGAAACACTTATGAACCACATCAACAAACGACAACTACTGAACATCAGATTCCTGACTTTGGACAGGTGCAAACAAATGCAGCGGGTTTAAACGTTTTAATGGTACCAAACCTTCACCCTTTTTCTGAAACAATAGTGTAACATTACAACATAGAAAGACACACTATAAAATATTTACTGAAATAGCTTAACTCAATCAAAGGACATATTAACACCATTAAACATACACTGAACAAATAAATTTGACCTATGATAGAATGTAAATACAAAATAAATAAACTAAGGGAAGAATAATAAAAGTAACATGTTATATCGGTATGAAATGTTAAACAATTTAAGAAAACAATATGCTCGAACAAAATTTGCTGATGACAAAATCGATATTAGTGCAAATGTAAACTATATTCAAAGATCTAATTACAACATTGGTAAGATAACCTGAACTAATAAGTTTATTTAAAGGTTCGATGAGTTTACACGGATCACATAGTGATTTTCGCGCTTTAAGTACAATATTACCGTAAACTTTAGGATGTGAAATACCGTTTTTAATCAGTTTTCTACAGGTACAGCCAAATTTACTAATCAAATCTTTGTATCTATGAAAGAACTTAGCAAAAGTTTTACGTAATTTATGGTAACGAAATCCCTGACTTAATAATTTACCAGTGATGCATTGATTAGGTTCGTTAAAATCTATGACATCACTACACACACGGGCATAACGAACGAGTTGGGATATATACACACCGTATGATGGAGCCAAAGGAACATCGCCGTCTAAAAAAGGAAAATTAACAATAGGGAATGAAAAATCGTCTCTTTTGTCGTAAATTTTCGTATGGAGTTTTCTTTAGAGATTGAAATGTCCAAGTCCAGAAAAGGACAACTACTGTTGTTTATGTTAGATTTAGTTAAAGTAAGTTCTGTTGGGTAAATTTCGGTAGTATATTTAGAGAACTCTGGATTATTTAACGAAAAAAATATCATCTAGATAACGGAAGGTATTGTTGAATGTATCAACCAAATGTAACAATGACGTGTCTTTACTGAGTTTGGTCATAAACTGAGATTCATAGCAATACAGGAATAAATCTGCTATTAAAGGGCGCAGTTAGTGCCCATAGAAATACCTACTACTTGTCGATACACTTTATCGCCGAAACGTACATATATGTTGTCCAGGAGAAAATTTAAAGCTTCAATCATATCTTCATATTTCCAGTAAGTGTATCTAGCATACTTTCCTTTTCGTTATAGAAAAGGCTTTAAACGAGTTACAGCAAATAAATTTGTAATGAGATTTTCAAAAGACCATTTAATTAAATATGAAAACTTTTTCTTGATAAGATTGTGTGGAAGTGTAGTATAGAGAGTAGAAAAATCATAACTGTCAACAGAATTAAAAGGACCATCAAAAGCATGTATTTTATCTAAAACCTCTAAAGAAATTTTAACACTCCAAAATAATTAATACCATTATTTTCATAAGCTTTATTACAAAAGTTAATAACAAGTTCTTTGATAGTAGTAAGGAGGTAGTTTGAAGAACTGATAGATTGGTAGTAGAACACTTACTAGATGCGGAGATGAAACGGAATTTAAATGTTTTTTTGTGCAATTTAGGTAACCAGTACATAGTACGGAATTTCAAATGTTCGGAAGAGGCTTTAAGCTGGGTAGTGGCAGTGATATGCTTGTTTACAATTTGACTCTCTGTGGAGCGTACGGACCTGAATGTAGATGAATTTGTAATTTCGTTTTGGAGAACTTCCGTGTAGTATATGCGTCACACCACCACTACATTATTTGCTGCTTTGTCTGCCGGTACGAACACAAACCGCTTTGCGAGTACTTGAAGTTTATTTTTTATTCTGGAAATGGGAATATTATGGACCCTATTACTAATTTCAGAATTGTTTTCAAAATGAGATATACGAATATTAACAGTATTCATAATTTTATTCAAATAACTGTCTAGAGATTTTTAATCAGATTTTTCACGTTTACACCAATTGTTACAGTAGACAGACAGAGCGTCTTTAATGACCTGACGACACTGTTTCCAATCTATTTTAGATGGAGGACGATATTTCGGTCCTTTCTTAAGAAAAGTTATGACCTCACGTCTTCGACGATGTTGAGGTCTCCTGTAAGGACATGACCATAGGGAACATATCTAAAACTAGATGTTTCACAATCTCAAGTGGAAGGAACATTATTTACTATATTGACGTCTGATGTAACTGACGTATAATTAAAAATCAAACTTCTGCTGGTTTTTTTTTATAAGAATACGAAATAATAGGTGGTTCTATATTAGCAAAATATGGAGGTATTTGGCTTTGGATGGTAGAGTCGTGGAATATACTAGATAAGTTAATAAAATCAATACCTCTATTTATATATTTTAATTTAAGAAAATGCCGTTTATGATTTTCAGGTTTATCGATACCAGGAAATAGCCTGTGATGACAAAAGGCTGTAATAATACGGGTGTATTCATACATTGGGCTAAAAAAAGAAATTGTATCACACTCTAGAAAAATAGCATATAATTTACTTATTGGTATCTGACCCAGTTTGCATAATAGTGTTAGTGTGTATCTGCCATTATTGGTGTCACAGTGCCGATAGGCGTTAGTGTGTATCTGTCTTTATTTGTGTTACAGTGACGATAGGCGTTTGTATGTATCTGCCATTACTAGTGTCAAAGTTACGATAGACGTAAGTGTGTATCTTCCATTATTGGTGTCACAGTGACGACATGCGTTAGTGTGTATCTTCCATTATTGGTGTCACAGTGACAATAGGCGTTAGTGTGTATCTGCCATTATTGGTGTCACAGTGACGATTGGCGTTAGTGTGTATCTGCCTTTATTTGTGTTACAGAGACGATAGGCGTTAGTGTGTATCTGTCATTATTGGTGCCAAAGTGACGATAGGCGTTTCCGTGTATCTGCAATTACTGGTGTCACAGTGACGAAAGGCGTAAGTGTGTATCTGACATTATTGGTGCCGTAGTGACGACAGGTGTTAGTGTGTATCTGCTATTATTGGTGTCACAGTGACGATAGGCGTTGGTGTATATCTGTCTTTATTTGTGTTACAGTGACGATAAGCGTTGGTGTGAATCTGCCATTATTGGTGCCACAGCGACGATAGGCGTTTTTGTGTATCTGCAATTACTGTAGTCAAAGTGACGATAGACGTAAGTGTGTATCTTCTGATATTGGTGTCACAGTGACGAAAGGCGTAAGTGTATGTCTGCCATTATTGGTAACGCAGTGACGACAGGTGTTAGTGTGTATCTGCCATTATTGGTGTCACAGTGCCGATAGGCGTTAGTGTGCATGTGTCTTTATTTGTGTTACAGTGACGATAGGCGTTTGTATGTATCTGCCATTACTGGTGTCAAAGTGACGATAGACGTAAGTGTGTATCTTCTATTATTGGTGTCACAGTGACGAAAGGCGTAAGTGTATGTCTGCCATTATTGGTGCCGCAGTGACGACAGGTGTTAGTGTGTATCTGCCATTATTGGTGTCACAGTGCCGATAGGCGTTAGTGTGTATGTGTCTTTATTTGTGTTACAGTGACGATAGGCGTTTGTATGTATCTGCCATTACTGGTGTCAAAGTGACGATAGACGTAAGTGTGTATCTTCCATTATTGGTGTCACAGTGACGACAGGCGTTGGTGTGTATCTTCCATTATTGGTGTCACAGTGACGATAGGCGTAAGTGTGTATCTGCCATTTTTGGTGTCAAAATGACGATAGCCGTAAGTGTGTATCTGCCATTATTGGTGTCACAATGACAATAAGCGTAACGTTATATCTGCCACTATTGGTGCCACAGTTACGATAGTCATTGGTGTGTATCTGCTTTAATTGGTGCCACAATGACGATAGGCGTAAGTGAATTTGCCATGATTGGTGCCACAGAAACGATAGGCGTTAGTGTGTATCTGCCATTTTTGGTGTCACAGTTACGATAGGCGTTTGTGTGTATCTGTTATTTCTGGTGTCAAAGTGACGATAGACGTAAGTGTGTATCTGCCATTATTGGTGTCACAATGACGATAGGCGTTACAATGTATCTTCCACTATTGGTGCCACAGTTACGATAGGCGTTGGTGTGTATCTGCCATCTTTGGTGCCACAGTGACGATAGGCGTAAGTGTATCTGCCATTATTGGTGCCACAGTGACGATAGGGGTTTGTGTGTATCTGTCATTACTGGTGTCAAAAATGACGATAGGCGTAAGTGTGTATCTGCCATTATTTGTGTTACAGTGACGATAAGCATTACGTTGTATCTGCCACTATTGGTACCACAGTGACTATAGGCGTAAGTGTATCTGCCATTATTGGTGCCACAGTGACGATATGCGTTGGTGTGTATCTGTGATTATTGGTGCCACAGTGACGACAGGCGTTGGTGTGTATCTGTCTTTATTTGTGTTACAGTGACGATTAGCGTTGGTGTGTATCTGCCATTATTGGTGCCACAGCGACAGTAGGCGTTTGTGTGTATCTGCAATTACTGGTGTCACAGTAACGAAATGCGTAAGTGTATGTCTGCCATTATTGGTGCCGCAGTGACGACAGGTGTTAGTGTATATCTGCAATTATTGGTGTCACGGTGACGATAGGCGTAAGTGTGTATCTGCCATTATTGGTGGTACAGTGACAATAGGGTTTTTTTTGTATCTGCCAGTATTGGTGCCACATTGACAACAGGCGTTAGTGTGTACCTGCCATTATTGGTGTCACAGTGACGATAGGCGTTAGTGTGTATCTGCCATTATTGGTGCCGCAGTGAGGACAGGTGTTAGTGTTTATCTGCCATTATTGGTGTGATAGTGACGATAGGCGTTTGTGTGTATCTGTCTTTATTTGTGTTACAGTGACGATAAGCAGTGGTGTGTATCTGCCATTATTGGTGCCACAGCGACAGTAGGCGTTTGTGTGTATCTGCAATTACTGGTGTCACAGTAACGAAAGGCGTAAGTGTATGTCTGCCATTATTGGTGCCGCAGTGACGACAGGTGTTAGTGTGTATCTGCCATTATTGGTGTCACAGTGCCGATAGGCGTTAGTGTGTATCTGTTATTTCTGGTGTCAAAGTGACGATAGACGTAAGTGTGTATCTGCCATTATTGGTGTCACAATGACGATAGGCGTTACAATGTATCTTCCACTATTGGTGCCACAGCAACGATAGGCGTTGGTGTGTATCTGCCATCTTTGGTGCCACAGTGACGATAGGCATAAGTGTATCTGCCATTATTGGTGTCACAGTGCCGATAGGCGTTAGCGTGTATCTGTTATTTCTGGTGTCAAAGTGACGATAGACGTAGGTGTGTATCTGCCATTATTGGTGTCACAATGACGATAGGCGTTACAATGTATCTTCCACTATTGGTGCCACAGTAACGATAGGCGTTGGTGTGTATCTGCCATCTTTGGTGCCACAGTGACGATAGGCGTAAGTGTATCTGCCATTATTGGTGTCACAGTGCCGATAGGCGTTAGTGTGTATCTGTTATTTCTGGTGTCAAAGTGACGATAGACGTAAGTGTGTATGTGCCATTATTGGTATCACAATGACGATAGGCGTTACAATGTATCTTCCACTATTAGTGCCACAGTAACGATAGGCGTTGGTGTGTATCTGCCATCTTTGATGCCACAGTGACGATAGGCGTAAGTGTATCTGCCATTATTGGTGCCACAGTGACGATAGGGGTTTGTGTGTATCTGTCATTACTGGTGTCAAAAATGACGATAGGCGTAAGTGTGTTTCTGCCATTATTTGTGTTACAGTGACGATAAGCATTACGTTGTATCTGCCACTATTGGTACCACAGTGACTATATGCGTTGGTGTGTATCTGCCATTATTGGTGCCACAGTGACGATATGCGTTGGTGTGTATCTGTGATTATTGGTGCCACAGTGACGACAGGCGTTGGTGTGTATCTGTCTTTATTTGTGTTACAGTGACGATAAACGTTGGTGTGTATCTGCCATTATTGGTGCCACAGCGACAGTAGGCGTTTGTGTGTATCTGCAATTACTGGTGTCACAGTAACGAAAGGCGTAAGTGTATGTCTGCCAATATTGGTGCCGCAGTGACGACAGGTGTTAGTGTATATCTGCAATTATTGGTGTCACGGTGACGATAGGCGTAAGTGTGTATCTGCCATTATTGGT
This sequence comes from Mytilus coruscus, assembly GCA_017311375.1. Classification (NCBI taxonomy): domain Eukaryota; kingdom Metazoa; phylum Mollusca; class Bivalvia; order Mytilida; family Mytilidae; genus Mytilus; species Mytilus coruscus. The sequence goes on along the minus strand of JAASAO010000531.1, from coordinate 10,329 downwards.
GGTACAGTGACAATAGGTTTTTTATCTGCCAGTATTGGTGCCACATTGACAACAGGCGTTAGTGTGTACCTGCCATTATTGGTGTCACAGTGACGATAGGCGTTAGTGTGTATCTGCCATTATTGGTGCCGCAGTGAGGACAGGTGTTAGTGTTTATCTGCCATTATTGGTGTGATAGTGACGATAGGCGTTTGTGTGTATCTGTCTTTATTTGTGTTACAGTGACGATAAGCAGTGGTGTGTATCTGCCATTATTGGTGCCACAGCGACAGTAGGCGTTTGTGTGTATCTGCAATTACTGGTGTCACAGTAACGAAAGGCGTAAGTGTATGTCTGCCATTATTGGTGCCGCAGTGACGACAGGTGTTAGTGTGTATCTGCCATTATTGGTGTCACAGTGCCGATAGGCGTTAGTGTGTATCTGTTATTTCTGGTGTCAAAGTGACGATAGACGTAAGTGTGTATCTGCCATTATTGGTGTCACAATGACGATAGGCGTTACAATGTATCTTCCACTATTGGTGCCACAGTAACGATAGGCGTTGGTGTGTATCTGCCATCTTTGGTGCCACAGTGACGATAGGCGTAAGTGTATCTGCCATTATTGGTGTCACAGTGCCGATAGGCGTTAGTGTGTATCTGTTATTTCTGGTGTCAAAGTGACGATAGACGTAGGTGTGTATCTGCCATTATTGGTGTCACAATGACGATAGGCGTTACAATGTATCTTCCACTATTGGTGCCACAGTAACGATAGGCGTTGGTGTGTATCTGCCATCTTTGGTGCCACAGTGACGATAGGCGTAAGTGTATCTGCCATTATTGGTGTCACAGTGCCGATAGGCGTTAGTGTGTATCTGTTATTTCTGGTGTCAAAGTGACGATAGACGTAAGTGTGTATGTGCCATTATTGGTATCACAATGACGATAGGCGTTACAATGTATCTTCCACTATTGGTGCCAAAGTAACGATAGGCGTTGGTGTGTATCTGCCATCTTTGGTGCCACAGTGACGATAGGCGTAAGTGTATCTGCCATTATTGGTGCCACAGTGACGACAGGCGTAACCGTGTATTTGCTATTATTAGTGTTACAGTGACGATAGGCGTAAGTGTATATCTGCAATTATTGGTGTCACGGTGACGATAGGCGTAAGTGTGTATTTGCCATTATTGGAGCCACAGCGACAATAGGGGTTTGTGTGTATCTGCAATTACTGGTGTCAAAAATGACGATAGGCGTAAGTGTGTATCTGCCATTATTGGTGGCAGTGACGACAGGCGTTGGTGTGTATTTGCCATTATTGGTGCCACAGCGACGATAGGGGTTTGTGTGTATCTGCAATTACTGGTGTCAAAAATGAGGATAGGCGTAAGTGTGTATCTGCCATTATTGGTGTCACAGTGACGATAAGCGTTACGTTGTATCTGCCTGTATTGGTGCCACAGTGACGATAGGCGTAAGTGTATCTGCCATTATTGGTGCCACAGTTGCGATATGCGTTGGTGTGTATCTGCCATTATTGGTGTCGTAGTGACAACAGGCGTTAGTGTGTACCTGCCATTATTTGTGTCACAGTGACGATAGGCGTTAGTGTGTATCTGCCATTATTGGTGTCACAGTGACGATAGGCGTGTGTGTATCTGCCATTATTGAAGGCACAGTGACGATAGGGGTTTGTGTGTATCTGCAATTACTGGTGTCACAGTGACGAAAGGCGTAAGTGTATGCCTGCCATTATTAGTGCCGCAGTGACGACAGGTGTTAGTGTGTATCTGCCATTATTGGTGTCACAGTGACGATAGGCGTTGGTGTGTATCTGTCTTTATTTTTGTTACATTGACGATAAGCGTTGGTGTGTATCTGCCATTATTTGTGCCACAGCGACAGTAGGCGTTTGTGTGTATCTGCAATTACTGATGTCACAGTGACGAAAGGCGTAAGTGTATGTCTGCCATTATTAGTGCCGCAGTGACGACAGGTGTTAGTGTGAATCTGCCATTATTGGTGTCACAGTGCCGATAGGCGTTAGTGTGTATCTGTCTTTATTTGTGTTACAGTGGCGATAGGCGTTGGTGTGTATCTGTCATTATTGGTGCCACAGCGACGATAGGCGTTTGTGTGTATCTGCAATTACGGTAGTCAAAGTGACGATAGGCGTTTCCGTGTATCTGCAATTACTGGTGTCACAGTGACGAAAGGCGTAAGTGTGTATCTGACATTATTGGTGCCGTAGTGACGACAGGTGTTAGTGTGTATCTGCCATTATTGGTGTCACAGTGACGATAGGCGTTGGTGTGTATCTGTCTTTATTTTTGTTACATTGACGATAAGCGTTGGTGTGTATCTGCCATTATTGGTGCCACAGCGACGATAGGCGTTTGTGTGTATCTGCAATTACGGTAGTCAAAGTGACGATAGACGTAAGTGTGTATCTTCCATTATTGGTGTCACAGTGACGAAAGGCGTAAGTGTATGTCTGCCAATATTGGTGCTGCAGTGACGACAGGTGTTAGTGTGTATCTGCCATTATTGGTGTCACAGTGCCGATTGGCGTTAGTGTGTATCTGTCTTTATTTGTGTTACAGTGACGATAGGCGTATGTATGTATCTGCCTTTACTGGTATCAAAGTGACGATAGACGTAAGTGTGTATCTTCCATTATTGGTGTCACAGTTATGACAGGCGTTGGTGTGTATCTTCCATTATTGGTGTCACAGTGACGATAGGCGTAAGTGTGTATCTGCCATTTTTGGTGTCAAAATGACGATAGCCGTAAGTGTGTATCTACCATTATTGGTGTCACAATGACAATAAGCGTAACGTTATATCTGCCACTATTGGTGCCACAGTTACGATAGGCGTTGGTGTGTATCTGCTTTAATTGGTGCCACAATGACGATAGGCGTAAGTGAATTTGCCATTATTGGTGCCACAGTTACGATAGGCGTTAGTGTGTATCTGCCATTTTTGGTGTCACAGTTACGGTAGGCGTTTTGTGTGTATCTGTTATTTCTGGTGTCAAAGTGACGATAGACGTCAGTGTGTATCTACCATTATTGGTGTCACAATGACGATAGGCGTTACAATGTATCTTCCGCTATTGATGCCACAGTTACGATAGGCGTTGGTGTGTATCTGCCATCTTTGGTGCCACAGTGACGATAGGCGTAAGTGTATCTGCCATTATTGGTGCCACAGTGACGACAGGCGTAATCGTGTATTTGCTATTATTAGTGTTACAGTGACGATAGGCGTAAGTGTATATCTGCAATTATTGGTGTCACGGTGACGATAGGCGTAAGTGTGTATCTGCCATTATTGGTGGCACAGTGACGACAGGCATTGGTGTGTATTTGCCATTATTGGTGCCACAGTGACGATAGGGGTTTGTGTGTATCTGCAATTACTGGTGTCAAAAATGACAATAGGCGTAAGTGTGCATCTGCCATTATTGGTGTCACAGTGACGATAAGCGTTACGTTGTATCTGCAAGTATTGGTGCCACAGTGACGATAGGCGTAAGTGTATCTGCCATTATTGGTGCCACAGTTACGATATGCGTTGGTGTGTATCTGCCATTATTGGTGCCACAGTGACAACAGGCGTTAGTGTGTACCTGCCATTATTGGTGTCACAGTGACGATAGGGGTTAGTGTGTATCTGCCATTATTGGTGTCACAGTGACGATAGGCGTTAGTGTGTATCTGTCTTTATTTGTGTTACAGTGACGATAGGCGTTTGTATGTATCTGCCATTACTGGTGTCAAAGTGACGATAGACGTAAGTGTGTATCTTCCATTTTTGGTGTCACAGTGACGACAGGCGTTAACACTACTGGACGAAAAAACAACTGTCCATACCAGTAACAGTCGTTCTAAGACCGATAATGTTTGTTAAAGTTGTAGCAGTTGTTAAATTTCACTGCTGCAGTTATTTTGTAACTGTCCCAACTTTAAAAGTGTTTGTCTATAACATAAATCGACTGCAACAACGCTAGAAATAACTGTCACAGTCATTAAAGGACTGATACAACTATTTCAAAGTTCTAACAGTTGATTTACAACTGTCCCAACTCGAAAAACGTTGCAACAGTCATAAATAAACTGATTAAACGCCTAAAAGGCTGTCACAGTCACGATAAGACTGCTGCAATCATTTGAAAGTTGTAACAGTTATTTAACAACTGTCCCAACACGGAAAACGTTGAAACAGTCATAAATAAACTGTTTAAACGCTGAAAAGGTTGTAACAGTAGAAATATGATTGCTACAACCATTATATATTCATAGCTAATTTATAAGTGTAGCAACTTCCAAACATTGATAGTCATTAAGACTTAAAAGTCACGGATACAAAATTTCTGACAGTCAGGGATAGGTTTAATTATTTGTAAAAAAATTTTACCGTGTGCAATATAATTAAGGTTGTGACAAAGAGACACAACTATCACACCACTTAACAATGCTTAATACATTAACTTAAGATAGAAATTGATTTAAAAAAAAATAGTATTTTGAAATATTTGCCGCTGAACATTTTGGTATTCCCCGCTTATTTAGTGAATGTGCTAAATTTATATAATTATTTAACAATACCTCGCCTCTCATTTCTTCGAACAAAATCGGAACCAGCACTAAATACCTGCAATTTCACACAGGACGGTTTTATTCGCATTTAAAACTACTTACAGATAAATCGAAAAAGGTTACCCCAAATGTATCTTTAACTGTATTAACAGTTGACAATTTTCAATATTATCTAAAGAACAACTTTTTAATTTTTTAAAATTAGTTAGGTGTGAAATCATTCATGCATACAAGGTTGTCTTCAATACGCGTAGTTTTACGAATCACATTACTTTATAATAACGGTCAATATACATGATTATACTGTAAACCTAGCGGGGAACTCCGAATATACACACTTGTCAAATTTATCCCCATATTAAACTGCTTAATTTTTTCCCGAGGGCTTATTTCACACACTTATACTTTTGAGTTTTTATTTGGGGCTACATTTTTTTCTTGCAAAATTATAAATATATTGCCGTATTAACCATTTTGATTGCTATACATATAAAAAAAAAACAAAAAAAACACAAAGCTATAATGAACATTTAACGCATCTTTTGCAGCTATGGAAAACAAAAATATTCTTAAATCTATCTAAATTTAATATATTTACTCGACTTTGTACTGTATATTGTACCGAGTGGTCTATTTAAAGTTCAAATGTCCTTGATAAATAGCACTTCGGCATTCATGATTGAAGTAAAAAATATTATCACTCGAGATCATTCATATTTTCACCGGATTTTTCTCAACCAATTTACCATACATACATATTTTGTAAAAAAGGTATTTATAAATAGATGGACGTACTGTACAAGACCGACAAAATAACTAGCGCCAGTGAAAGTGAAATGTTCAAAACAAGAAAACTTGCATTGTTTCAGACAAGGAAATCAAATCTTCTTTTATTTATTCACATCACGGTTTAGAACTTGTTGTATTCTTTAGACTCCGGTATTGTTAAATTCTACAGACTGACATCTGATCAACTGAAATTACAATAGAGAATCTGATGTCAGTTTGTAGATTCTCTTTTGTGGTTTCAGTTGATCAGATGTCGTACTAACCTTAACCCAAAATTTTTCCCATTTCCATTTTTTAAATTCAATTTATTTAATCATATAAATGCTTGTCCAATATTGATATATTATTCAACCAGTAAAGAAAACTAACAATTTTACTAGATGTTATAGAAATTTTATAATGGTCACATTTATAAATTTGGCAAATGGGTCCATTATTCTGTTTATATTCATCTTCAATCAGTGATGAAAACAGTACATATTATGTATTACCGGCAAAACTTATTAGGGCGCCCTTAGAAAAAAATCATTGATTAAATCATACAATTTTTTTTAACCCACTTTAATAGAAGGATGGACTGAAAATAAGTATTCTGGCCCTGGTCTGAGTGAAAATATATAATCTGGCTGCCTATATGTTGGAAATTAATATTCTGACCTTATCAAATTTGCCAGATCAGTTGCTAACTTCTATGTCATTGGGTTTTCGGTGAAAAATTGTCTAATTTGTAAACAAGTACCACACCATTTTATTTATTAAATAATGATCTTATTTAAAAAAATGCAGTTCTATTTAACATTGCTGTGTCAATATTTTGAGTAATTATGATTTCAGCCATGTATCACCCATCAATGATCACTTGTTCTCCAATTGATGAATTTGTCCTAAAGTTTTCACGTGTTTAGACGTATATATATATATGTTGACCTCTAGATTGTTATTTAATTGTTGTTGGGTTGATGTCTCATAATAGCAGTTTACTCAATTTCACCAGTTTATTATCATGTTTTAGTCTATTTGTATTACATAGGCTTTTCACACCATGCTATATATATATATGTATAATGTACAAACATAGTCGATACATTAATTCTAATTGTACAGCCACAAAAAAAAAATCCAATTATCATCCCTTTCTTGAACCACTTTTTGTATATTTTTTTTTTTCATTTCAGGTTGTTTGTTTTCTTTTGCTAGAAGTTTTAAAAATAGCAAATTAAAACCTCAAAAATATGCTTCCACACATAAATATTATAATTAAATTATAACAAACAGCTCACTAATAGTGCATAATACATGTATGCCTTTGTAATGCTTATTGTGTATATTGAAAATGTTGCTAAACATCTTGAGATATATATTTAGAAGGCATTTATTCAAAAACAGATAGAATGGATTTGTAGAAAAACAGGAATAAGGGCAGAAGCCTGTTAATATTGGATCACCTATAAGTCTTTGGTAAACCATAATACATTTGTGATCACTCATGTTTCCATGGGCCTATAAACATATAAAAATGGGAGACAACAGAAATGATGATCCAGGAACTATTTTTTTCAAATTCTAAACATGCATAACTGTATAACTTGATGCCCTATATAGCTTGCTGTTCGGTGTGAGCCAAGGCTCCGTGTTGAAAACTGTACTTTGACCTATAATGGTTTACTTTTTCAAATTTTTTGACTTGGATGGAAAGTTGTCTCATTGGCAATCATACCACATCTTCTTATATCTATTAACTGACCTAATTTTATCGCCAACTGATTGTTTCTTGCTTTTGTATATAAATCAAACTTGGGTTTCTCATCTAAACTTGTTTACATTGTGTTACATCATCCAATATGGCTAGGCCTGTTATAGGTTTTTCATTGTCATGATAATGCGTTACTGATTTTGCTCATTGTTGAAGGAAGTGCAGTTACTAACAATTACATCACTTGGTCTACAGTTGATGGTTGTCTCATTGAAAATCATACTTCTCCTTATTCTGGTTATTGTACATTATACATGTTATACACCTAGTTTATTTTCAATCTATGAGTTTGACTATCCTCTGGTATCTTTTATCCTCTTTATACAAGACTACAATATTATCAAATGAATTATCATGATTATAACAATTGTTAATAGTTGCCTGACTTTTGTTAACAAAAGCAGCTATAATCAAAATGGGCATGATGGTAGACATGATCAATGGTGATGTAAACAAGAGTGACTGTGCACACGCTGAAATGTCATGTCTGCTTTGCCTACATGTAAAATTGAATTTATGTTGAATGTAAAAAATGTAATACATGTATGAAGGTTTTACTGAATGTACAAGTATCACATAAACTTTCTATTATCAATTACCTTTGAAAATGAAGTCACGGTCAAATTAACCATGCCAGACAGATGATGTACACCCTACAAACTGACATTCCATACCCAAAATTTAGTGGTTTATAATATCTGTGAATAGACTTAACATCCAAACCATGAAAACTAAACATTGCCCAATGAAACATGAAAATGAGGTCATGGTCAGATTTAAAACCTGCCAATCAAACTTGTACAACTTACTAATATCCAATACGCCAAAAATAGTGATCCTATACATGTCATGCATTATGCATGTACATGTACATGTACATGATGTAGTTTACAGCATCTGAGAACCATTGAGAAATAGACCAAACCACAAAAACTAAACATTGTTCAATGAACCATGACATTTTCATTGATGTCAAAGTCTGATGCAAGTCTGGCAGTCAGACATATTCACCTCACAATCATTTCATACACCAAATATACATGATATAGTTGACCTACCATTCCTACTGCTTGTAGTATCTGAAAACAAACTTGACACAGTAACTGAAATAACCTTAATCACTGATCCATGAAATGAAGTCAAAGTCAGGTGAATCCTGCCTGTCAAGACAATGAGACATGTAGACCTTTCAAGATACCTATATATATATATATATACCATATAAATTTATCCAATTACTCGTTATAATGTTATACATGTAAGAGAGTATTTCACTGTATGACTGTTCAAACAGTAATATTTTTTTTTTCAAACAGTCAGTGACTCAGTGAACCATGAAAACAAGGTAAAGTACAACGGACAAGTTACTAACAGAAACTTCATAGCATAAGAAGTATCCATGTCTTTAAGCTTCTAAAATGTACCTGGTGAAGCTTTATACAAATAGGTTACGCTGTAGCCGCTGCCAGATTGTAATACCTATTTCTTGCATACTTCAACTTTTGTTGCAGACAGGACAATAAAATTATACTTTGAAGTACATGGTTTATTTGTTTAATATGCTTGGCCACTAATTTAGATTTTTATTTAATTCTAATTCAGACTTCAAGTACAGCAGGCAGTCATTTGACACTAAACAATTTTGATGGACTACGAGAGACCCTCATGGGTGGTTAAGGTCTTTTTACACACCCTGGTGGTAGTTAACAATTGCAATGCCAACATAAACTTCAGATGCGATATACATGCACTGTATTGTAAATTTCATTGAAACTAGAATTTCACATTATCCAAATTGTTATTATATTAAAATGACTGATTATCCACTAAAGTATTCATGAATTCAGATATGATGCACTATTATTATTAAAATTCACTGAAACTATGAATTTTCATTATTCCAAATTGCTATTTCAAATGAATAATTATCCAAGGTATTCATGGAATTCAGATACAATGTATGATTGCACTATTAATATGCACTGAAACTATGAAATCTTGTTTTTCAAAATTCATTATTTATATACCAAATGAATAATTATCATGATTATCCAAGGTATTTAGTCATCCAGTAATGTGGTCCTCTTTTAATACAATTTGTAAGTTTCCTATTTGTACAATGCACAATTTTTTCTTGTCCAATTTAATTCTAACATCACATCATCATCATGGAATAATGCTGCAAGCGCTATTCATTATTTCCAAAAACAATAAATAACTAGCACAAAATAATGAATTAATCCACTGTTTCACAATTTGCAGCTATAAGAGTGACTCAGTCATGTCAGTGATATCTATATTTCCTATGCATCAAAGTGCACATGTAGCAGGCTTCATATTCTAAGTGGGAATCATGCTCAAACCAATATGATTCTACAAAAAAAATATACATTGAGACTAAAGTACAATAAAATTTTAACTAATATAATACTATATACATTGTACGGTACTTAGAAGAAAGTCAATTACAATAACTGTATTTACCTAGATGAAAACTAGCAATCCTTATTTGATTGACAAAAAATTTCTAGAACTTATAGAATTATATTTTTAAGTCCCAATTAACAAGAAGAATAAATCTTTTAGGGGTCTAAATTCTATATATGGTGTTGTCTTTTTTCCTACATTAATGATTTTTATGTGTGACTGTGTACTTTCATTGAAGGGTTACTGTCTTATTGAGGCTCACATCATACTTTATTTCATCAATTCTTTAAAGTCAGACATCATAGACATAGTTATTCCTCTCTAAAACACAACAGGTTATTTCTTTTGTTCATGTTAATATGGAATAGATTAATACTACACAGAAAAGTTTAAAGAATGAAAAAATAAATAAATAAATGCACTGTTACTATATAGATGCTATTGACTTTCCCTTTGTCAAGTGCATATAATGAATAAACCTTTGTGATGTAAATGTAGAATCTTTGTCCTAAAGTTAATCAGGAAAATATATATTCTGTTCCAAGGCTTAACCCTCCCTGTTAATGTTTTAAATCCTTGAGTTTAATTTTACATCTTTTGTGTTACCTGGTATACTTTTTACTTATTACAGCTTGTATTAAGTAATGCTTTGCAGCTCAGACAACACTTTCTTTATTTTATTTTAGTTATTTACCCAATTTTATTTTGAAAATCAATACTCAGATAACTTTTAAAATATGCATTTTTATATCCAAAATAATATTATATCCT
>JAASAO010001028.1:0-36197 GCA_017311375.1 Mytilus coruscus | reverse complement strand
AAAAACATAAAAATATTCAAATGGAAAAACTTTTGACACTGTGTGTAAGACATATGCAAAACTATATACTGTAAATTCAGAAATAATTGCTTGCATTTATGTGCGATTTTGTCATTTCAGACTAAAATGCAATTTTTTTTTGTGATATTTAGAAAAATCTTGTTTAATTCATATAAAAATTTCAAAATACAAGTTTAAATTATTGTGATTATAACCCTGTCACAATTTTCGCAATAATAAAAACATTACATACAGTAGTTTAATTTTTATTACTCAATTTGCACTTTGAGACATAGTGGTTAACTTTCAATTAAACATGCTGAGAAAAAAATCGTAGAACACACAATTATATAATTCTACAATTTAGATACAAAAAAATATTTTACCCATAATAACTTAGTCAGTTTTGTGAAATTGCTTCATTCATGCAATGAGAGGAATTTCTTTTTATGTTTTTTTTAAATATATAACTTCCCATGGGAAAAAATATTGTTCCCATGGGAAAAATTATTGTTCCCATGGGAAAAATTGTTGTTCCCATGGGAAAAATATTTTCCCATGGGAAGAAAATGAGTTCCCTTAGGAACAAAATTTCCCTTGGGAAATTTAAAATTTCCCATGGGAACAAACAATTTACTTATGTTCCCAAGGGAAATTGTAGTTCCCATGGGAACTCTTAACTTCCCATGGGAAAAGTCATTTTTCCCTTGGGAACTTTAAATGTTCCCATGGGAAATTATAATATTCCCATGGGAATTCTCAAATTTCCCATGGGAAATGTACTTTTAATCAGCTGCAGTGACAACAGTGACAACAGTGACAAGTTGGGACATATGGGATTTTTTTTTTTTAATAATCTATCACTGAGCAAAATTATTTTTTGATATCTTGTAAACCGACAAAGTCAGATTTGCCAATTCTGGAATGGCAAATTTGTCCCGCACAGTGTTAGTTAATAACCAGTTCTTTGATAGTAGTAAGGAGGTAGTTAGAAGAACTGATAGATTAGTAGTAGAACACTTACTCGATGCGGAGATGAAACGGAATTTAAATGGTTTTTGTGTAATTTCGGTAACCAGTACATGGTAGGGACTTTCAAATGTTCGGAAGATGCTTTAAGTTGGGTAGTGGCAGTGGTATGCTTGTTAACGATTTGACTCTCTGTGGTGCGAACGGACCTGAATGTAGAGGAATTGATAATTTCGTTTTGAAGAACTTCCGTGTAGTATATGCGTCACACCACCACTACATTATTGGCTGCCTTGTCTGCGGTACGAACACAAACCGCTCTGCGAGTACCTTGAGTTTATTTTTATTCTTGAAATGGGAATATCATGGATCCTATTATTAATTTCAGAATTGTTTTCTAAATGAGATATTCGAATATTAACAGTATTCATAATTTTATTCAAATAACTGTCTAAAGATTTTTATCCGATTTTCACGTTTGCACCAATTTTACAGTAGGCAGACAGAGCGTCTTTAATGACCTGACGACACTGTTTCCAATCTATTATAGATGGAGGTCGGTATTTCGGTCCTTTCTTTAGAAAAGTTATGACCTCACGGTCTTCGACGATGTTGAGGTCTCCTGTAATAACATGACCATAGGGAGCATATATAAAACTAGATGTTCTGCAGTCTCAAGTGGAAGGAACATTATTTTCTATATTGACGTCTGATGTAATTGACGTATAATTAAAATCAAATTTCTGCTCGGTTTTTATAAGAATACGAAATAATGGGTTGTTCTATATTATCAAAATATGGAGGTATTAAGTTATATACGGAAGAGTCATTGAATATGCTAGACAAATTAATAAAATCAATACCTCTATTTATATATTTTAATTTAAGAAAATGTCGTTTATGATTTTCAGGTTTATCAATACTAGGAAATAGCCTGTGATGACAAAAGGCTGTAATAATACGGGTGTATTCATAAAACGGGCTAAAAAAAGAAATTTTATCACACTCCAGAAAAATAGCATATAATTTACTTATAGGTATCTGACCCAGTTTGCATAATACTTGATGTCTACCATTATTCTTTATTACAGATAACAGATCAGCAAGTGTATAATTTATACGATGTTTAATACGTTGATTACGGTTTTTGCGTTTACCATGAGACCTATTATTTCTAAGTCGTTTATCAACAATATTAATGACATCGATAGAAGTTTTAGAAATGTTCCTTGCCCTAATATTTTGTCATTGAGACCGAGAGGATAAGCTGTTTGAAGTCTTTTATCCAAAACAATTCGCGAACTTCGCGTGATTTTTCAAACTGCTTGTGTGATTCTCCTGGTTGTTTCTGAACGGTTTCGAGGGTTGGAATTTTATGTATTTAAGATTGTGATTATGCTTATTTAAATGTTGATATACTAAACTTTTGAATTTTTTGGGTCTACGAAAGCGGTAGAGATGTTCTTGATTTCTTTTGTAATACTCTCGTCCCGTCTGTCCCACATATTGAATACCACACTTAGGTTGGGTTCAAGTTACCACATATATTAGGTTTTGAGTTTTTCAGGTAATATCACAGGAAAAGGAGAGCGAAAAGGTTCTCCCGTTCACTGTTGACCGTATTGTATTTTGAGAAGTCAATCTAAAACAGGTTAGTCATTTTTGGCATTTAACGGAAAATTTGTGGATATCCACGTGCATTTTGTTAAATAATCTGGCTGTAGTAGCATTACCAATACGTTTATTTATGCACGTAGATAACCTACAAGATGTGTTGTTTATAATTTTCTTTCCATTCCGTAAAATCATGATTATTAAATAGGGTATAGGAACAATACAAAAGACCGGAGGTTATGACATTGAATGAGGATAACAGTTACGGAATAGGGAATAATAGGGAATGCAGTAAAGAACTCTTACAAAAACTGTTATAAAAGGCCCGACGTAAAGACTTAAATATAACAAAACTGACATATATAACAAACACAGGGCAAAAACAGAGGTTGTAAGAAATCTTAGTAAAACCATAGCAGGGGGCAATAATAAAAAATAGCAGGCGTGGATGAGTATCAATACATCCAAACGCCGTAATATTGAATACACAATAAAACACTTTTAGATTTTTCATCAACACGGTATGTTTTTACAATTGGGCGTAACATCAATACTAACCACGCCTATTAACCCCATACTAGAACACACCCGTGATATCGCGGGTCCGTGACTGAATTAAAGTATATAACTATGCGTAAGCCTTATTTTAGTATTGGTATTGTCATCGGATAAAGTCAAGATACACAGTTTTCTCTGCTTTCAAATCTTTCTGTTTGAACCCGTCGACCTGGAACTTATCAATTATTGGTAATATTAATTATTTGGAAAACAAAAGGTCCTGGAATGGAGTATTTTTTTAATCAACAGCATTGTCCTATATTAGTTATAAATAAAGTTGAATTCTTTGATTCGCTGTTTTACGTCATGCCCGCTAACAAATTGAAAACTGTACCTATACGCCTTATTTTCAGTCCAGATTTTTAGTATTCGTATTGTTATCTTAGAAAGTCATACTGATTAAAATACTACAAAAGGGAACAATTTGACAATGATTGAAATTAGTAGTGTCAACCCTGTGATTATGACCCGTGTATATAGCAAAATCCTAAATACACCGTTTGGTGGTGCACCTGTCAGATGCGGAACGTACAGATAAGGTAATAGGTAACAGGTGAATATACAAAATGTACTATTGGTATCGGTATCGGATTCGACCCGGAACTTGTTAATTATTGGCAATATTAATTATGTGGAAAACAAAAGGGTCTGGAGTGGTGTAATTTTTAATCTACACCATTATCCTTTATTAGCTATATATAAAGTTGACTTCTTTGATTTGTCGTTTTTACCCCATGACGGCTGACAAATTGGACCTCGTTATTTTAGTATTATAGATGTAACATACACGGTCTCCATGCGGTTGCATGCTTTTAACCAATCATATTCCTAGAAATGTATAGGAGGTAAGACAAGTTTTTTCTGTAGCTCTTATCGGTATTTTTTTTTTTTTTTTTTTTTTTTTTTTTTTTTATAGCACATACACTAGTCTACAAATAGCCTGATCTCCGATGTTACATGATCTACTATATCGTTAATATAGATACGAACAATAAGGAAAATGATAAGTCCAGACTGTTAACTTGTCATGAAATAGAAGGTCCCTCTTAATATAAGTTCCAAGTGGAAGAAATATTCTGTGATATTATTTCCACTGAAACAAATACTTATTTGTTCTTTACGGTATGAACGGCATAGAATATGTTTTGTTAGAACGTTGACAGCTGACTAAATCACAAAACCTTTAACATGTAAATTTTGCAACGGTTTCAAAGTCACAAGTCAACAGACGGATGTTATGCATGTATGATCGTATGCAATTTGTAGTAAAGTCGTGAGAAGTATGTCCTTTTGTATAAATAATGATACTATTTATTTATCATATTTTATAAGATGTAATCGTCTGAATAAACGTAAGTAAATATGCCCCACCACCACCACCCCAAATGTACGTAATGTGGTGGAGGATCTCAAAACGTTCCTATTCAGTGTATTGTATGTGATCTGTTTTCCCAAAGATGATGATTTAACTTCAAACATTCTATACCACGAGCTCGAGGTTAGCGGCGCAATGTCCCCCATATACTTAATACGGGGTCGAGCCAAATATTCGAAATGAAAATAAGATATACCAATGTTAATACAACTGCATTCCTTGATATATCATTGACAGACCATTAGTTCCCCTTTAACTGGCGTAATCACCAACTTTAACAAATTGTTTATACCGCAGCCGAAAAAAAAGGCACCACCGGAAACAGCACGCCCAAGTTTCGTCTCTGCAACTTCATCGAAGCGAGACAAAATACTAAGTTTAAAAATAATGTTTAAGTTTAAATAGGTGAATCTCTCCATGTTTATTACATCAAAGTAACAACTCATTCAAGTGCTTAGATTCCATTTATCAATCAAATTACATATTTTAAAAGGCTGGACTAATTTTACAATTTTACAATTTGATGGCCCAACACATGTCTCTTTTCATACCTCCTTCTTAACACTCATATGAAGAATTAAGGACTTAAGTTGTATTCTGTTACGCCGTTCCTCAATTTATGTATATCGTTTGATAATATTCTTAATCTGTTTATGTGTTCCAGTTTAGGAGGATTATTCATCTTTAACCTTATAAGAACTTGTAAGAACTTTAAACATCGTATCATCGTTACCTTTCCCTTTCTTACACTATCTCGAACTGAATATTGCAAGGTCATTCCAGAACTGGAGAAGTACAAACGTCATCTAGGACACAATTCGTGGCTAACCACAGAGTGAGTTACATTTATAACTTTGTATTCGATGTCTTCAAATTGTTTTTCACATATTTGAACTCTTTATCCGTGATATACTGGAAACTTAACCTTTATAAAGATCTGCAGACTTATTTCGCGTTCTATGGACTGTGCCATTGTCTACATTTGACATTCATACATAATAACATTAATTCAACACATTGTAAAATTGTATTTATTTTGTATTTTCAGACCTCAAAGGGTAAGAAAACCTCACACAGCGGTAGCTCTAACGTGTCGGACATGTCAAGCCTAGCACGGAGAAAGCGTGCCAAAGCAGAGGCTGCCAAGTCTAAAATAGCCTTTGTTGAAAAACAAGCCCTTATCCTACAACAGGAGGCAATGTTAGAGGAACCAGCCCTGTTCAGACAAACTGAAATGGAACAGGAAGCAGCACGCTAAAAGGCCGAAATGGAACAGGAAGCAGCACGCAAAAAGTCCGAAATGGAACAAGAAGCCGCGCGTTCAAAGGCTAAAATGGAACATGGGGCAGAACAAGAGGCCATACACAGGAAGGCTCAAATGCAACAAGAGGCCGCACGAGTAAGCCGGGAAAAGGCCGAGCTGAAGACCAAATTTAACCTTCTCGAAGCACAGAGAGAAGCTGCAGCCGCAGAAGCAGAGGTTCGTATCTTGGAATACGACGACAGCCAAGCGTTTAGCGATTTCCCTGACGAAACGGAAGACCCGCTCCAGCGTGTGCAAGATTTCGTCAATAAACATCCTGAGACAACTGCCGTACAGGAAGTGACAGGACCTCAAAAGATCAAACAAATTCCTGTTAAGATTAAGCTAAGTCATGAAGCACCTGAGTTCGTACCATCCGTGGCATTGAACTTGCCGTCACAGACACCTGCTGTCTTACCTGCACATGCTAAGTCAGCAGAAGTTAATGTATTCCCAGATCTGGGAACAGTAACTGGCATAGGAAAACAGGGCGTTTCAGCAAAGATCCCTGTCTCACAACAAAAACAAGGCGTTATAGAAGAGATCCCTGTCTCACACAAAAAACAAGGCGTTATAGAAGAAACCCCTTCTGCACACCTGCAACAAATCAATCCTACGTTAGAGATAACCAGATTTCTCCTACGCAAGGACCTGCTGTTCTCCCGGCTAACAAGCTTTAACGACCAGGTAGAATCCTTTCATACATGGAAACCCAGTTTTATAAACGTCATAGATGAATTACAAGTTTCAGACTCGGAACAGATAGACCTACTTATTAAATGGCTTGGACCAGAGTCTGCCAAACATGCCATGAGTATAAGGACATCAAATGCCAACAACCTAACAAGGGGCCTACACAGACTATTGGAGAGACTGGACGACCGATATGGTGCTCCAATAATGTTGGAGGCGTCTCTCTTCAACAAACTTGCCAACTTTCCAACACTGACAAATAAAGATAACTCACTTCTGTACAATTTGTCAGATATTATCTCAGAAATTGGGTATCACAAAGAAAATCCCAAGCTGGGATGTTTGCTAGCTTATTTCGACTCTTCGTCAGGGATAAATCCTATTGTGGAAAAACTGCCATACGGACTCCATGAAAAGTGGATAACAAGGGCTTCGAGATACAAGTTTAGACACGAAGTTGCCTTTCCGCCTTTCACAGAATTCTCTGCCTTCATCAGGGAAATAAGTAAAATTAAGAACGATCCTGGTTTCATCTTTGGGTCAAAAGTCACACCAAATACAAAAGGTGCTGCACCAAGGTTCACACGTCAGACGTACTCTAAAGTCAACGTCCATATGACGGCTGTTGAACAGCAACCTGAAGACAGCAGTCAACAACAAGATCTGTGTAACCTACACAAGACAAAGCATCCCTTGAACGAATGCCGAGCGTTCCGAGCCAAATCAATTGAAGAACGCAAGGAACTGTTAAGACAAAATAATGTTTGCTACAAGTGCTGTGAGTCAACCACACACAGAAGTCGGGACTGCAACGCTAGTATCAGTTGTAATGAGTGTGGAAGTCAACGACACGCTACTGCACTACACATAACAAGGGTGCAAGCACACACCATTTCTCAAGGTAATTCGCCTGGAACAATCTACGGCGGGGAGCAGATAGAGTCAGCTGAAACAAAGTTAACCTCTGTGAGTTCGACCTGCACAGAGATCTACAAGGATCATAAGAGTGAGAAATCTTATGCCAAGATATTACCTGTGGATATGTACCACAAGGACAGGACAGACAAAATTATCAGGATGTACGCCATTATTGACGACCAAAGCAACCAGTCTCTTGCCTCGCCTGAATTCTTCAGTCTGTTCGACGTACGGGAAAAACCGGAAAAATACTCTCTAACAACATGCTTCGGCAGAGTAGCTACTTCCGGGAAAAGTGGAAGAGATTTCATCATCAAATCTGTACATAGTGACGTACAATTTGATCTGCCTTCACTAATTGAATGTAATAATATTCCCAATAAACGGGACGAAATCCCGACTCCTGAAGTTACAATGCATCATCCTCATTTAAAAGAACTCAGAGGAAGCATTCCACCAATAGAGGAAAAGTACAAAATACAACTGCTAATTGGAAGAGACCTTATAGAGGCACACCACGTCCTTGAACAACGCATAGGACCATCAAGAACTCCATTTGCCCAAAAGTTAAAACTTGGTTGGGTCATAATTGGAAATACATACATTGACAAGCAAACTGGTCCGCTTGAAGTCAACACGAAGATAACTAACGTTTCAATCACGGAACCAGAACAACGCGTCTTGCCTCAAGACCGGAAATAGTTTTCAAGGACAAGAATCAAATTGTTGTTCAGGATAACAACCAATACTTTAATTCAAATACCAAGGTTGCAAAATCGCATTCCGTACAATTCCTTGAGTGTACTGGACCTAGTACCAAGCCTGGTAAACTCACGAATTTCTTTAAAGGGAAAGCACTCGTGTCACTAAAAGCAAAAACTGTGACTTCTATAGAAAATTCTATGGATAAAGAAAATGTCATTCCGAAATCAACAAGACCTGAAGTTCATGGATAGGAAATCAGTCGCATTCACAAACCTATTCCGAAAGAAGGACCGATTGCCAATCTCAATCTGCCTTTGAACAATCAACTTCTACTCCGAGTAGGAAGCAGTATCGTCAAGTCTGACTTGAATATTAGTGAAAAGGAACCGGTGGTCTTATCTGGACATCATCACAAAGTAACACCTTTTGTTGGACATCACAACGACAAAATCAAACATCGAGGACGCCACTTTACAGATAGAGCGACTAGATCCGCAGGATGGAACGTTAGGAAGAGACGATTAATTTCGTCTGAGACTCACAAAGATGTGACATTTCGCCAAATCGGACAAGGACCAAGTACTAACTCCCGTCATACTTACCGGAGGATATCGCCGTCTAACAACGTTGGAGAAAACAGTTCCTATTATCCATACAGCAGTAATGGAACATTCTACAGAACACAACAATCTCATCCGAGACATCCTTCTTCTAAAGGACACGAAACTGTGCCAAACCCAGTTTCCCGTGGAATTAATCTATTCTGGAGACTTTATATTGAAAAGTCGTAAGTTGAGACCTGATATTTCTCACACGACCAATAGTAGACATTACTCTTGTACATAATCAATTTATGTTTGGATTTATTTATTATTATATATTCATATGCGATTTAGTTATGGAATAGTGATATCAGAGACATCAGACGGGGAGTAATCTGTTACGCCGTTCCTCAATTTATGTACTTCGTTTGATAATATTCTAAATATTCTTAATCTGTTTATGTGTTCCAGTTTAGGAGGATTATTCATCTTTAACCTTATAAGAACTTGTAAGAACTTTAAACATCGTATCATCGTTACTGTTCCCTTTCTTACACGTATATTCATATTACTGTTTACAGACTAAATCACAAAACCTTTTACATGTAAATTTTGCAACGGTTTCAAAGTCAACAGACGGGTGTTATATACATGTATGGTCGTATGCAATTTGTAGTAAAGTCGTGAGAAGTATGTCCTTTTGTATAAATAAGTTGCTATTTATTTATCATATTTTATAAGATGTAATCGTCTGAATAAACGTAAGTAAATATGCCCCCCACCCCAAATTTACGTAATATGGTGGAGGATCTCAAAACGTTCCTATTCAGTGTATTGCATGTGATCTGTTTTCCCAAAGATGATGATTTAACTTCAAACATTCTATACCACGAGCTCGAGGCTAGCGGCGCAATGTCCCCCCATATATTTAATACGGGGTCGAGCCAAATATTCGAAATGAAAATAAGATATACCAATGTTAATACAACTGCATTCCTTGATATATCATTGACAGACCATTGGTTCCCCTTTAACTGGCGTAATCACCAACTTTAACAAATTGTTTTTACCGCAGCCCAAAAAAAGGCGCCACCGGAAACAGCACGCCTAAGTTTCGTCTCTGCAACTTCATCGAAGCGAGACAAAATACTAAGTGTAAAATTAATGTTTTAGTTCAAATAGGTGAATCTCTCCATGTTTATTACATCAAAGTAACAACTCACTCAAGTGCTTAGATTCCATTTATCAATCAAATTACATATTTTAAAAGGCCGGACTAATTTTACAATTTTTACAATTTGATGGCCCAACACATGTCTCTTTTCATACCTCCTTCTTAACACTCATATGAAGAATTAAGGACTTAAGTTGTATTCTGTTACGCCGTTCCTCAATTTATGTATATCGTTTGATAATATTCTTAATCTGTTTATGTGTTCCAGTTTAGGAGGATTATTCATCTTTAACCTTATAAGAACTTGTAAGAACTTTAAACATCGTATCATCGTTACCTTTCCCTTTCTTACACTATCTCGAACTGAATATTGCAAGATCATTCCAGAACTGGAGAAGTACAAACGTCATCTAGGACACAATTCGTGGCTAACCACAGAGTGAGTTACATTTATAACTTTGTATTCGATGCCTTCAAATTGTTTTTCACATATTTGAACTCTATCCGTGATATACTGGAAACTTCACCTTTATAACTGCAGACTTATTTCGCGTTCTATGGACTGTGCCATTGTCTACATTTGACATTCATACATAATAACATTAATTCAACACATTGTAAAATTGTATTTATTTTGTATTTTCAGCTTTTTACCATTTGTTAGATTGGGAATAAATTATCAGCACCTGATAGTCTTATTGCTTGAGCCCAATCGTCGGTTAAACTTAATGGTCAGGCCATTACAAGTTGATATGAAAACTTGTTTCTTCTGGTTAAACAAAGGCAAAATGTAGAATTAAAGCTTTTGATAAGTGATAATTTTCATCATTTATTGTATATGATATCAAATATACAAAACTGACACTATACGTAAATTGTGAATCGAATAAAGTAATACCTATGACATACAATTAGTTTCTATGTAGTGATCAATTATTTGTCTCATGAATAAAAACAACACAAATTTAAAATCGGCGAATTTGTCATGGCTTAAATTTTACATCATAACAACAATCAGATGTTCATGTCCTTTCATGAGACCAAAGAATAATTTATTCAATGACAATATGATTATGTTTTTTCTTTGATTCAGTGAAGGGCAACCAGCACCGAAGAGGTGGTAACTTGGCTACCAGCATCTAAATAAGATAAATTACGCCATACACATTGATTGTTCATACGGATCACAGCACCATCCATCAAATGTCATAATGTATCAAATTATTATTCTTCAAAGCCATGACGTACGATTTGTCAAAGAATGCGTACAAAATCTTTAATTATAGAAAATAAAAGCAGCTAACAAATACTTTTTGGGGTAAAGTGTGGTGGGTAGTTATTTTGTCCTACCACTAAGTCTAAAGTTTGATAAACAATGAAACATGTCCGAAACAACTGGTTTTATTATGGTAGATAATAGCTATCTGGTTCCCTTTTTATCTGTTAGAGTACTTTACTATTTCCAGAAACTGGTACTCGATCAGAAAGCATTACATCAAGGAGGGTGGTAAAGGGTTATTTTCGTGCAACGTGTTTTGCCAATATTAATTCACGTGCAGCCGTGAAAATGTTCGTTATTCACCGTGTTTCGTGAAATCGGTAATAAGATCAACGTGCAAGAAATTTTTAATTATTCGTTCATCGTGAAATGGCAATTTTATTTCGCGTTCTTCCGTGCAAATACGACCCCCTTTTTACGCCCCTCATCAAGGACGTATATTAGATCCGTCCTTGATTACATTAAATAGGGAACAATTTAAATTTGAAATCAACTGAACAAATTTACATACAAACAATATAAACACGTAAACAACCTCTTTTCTGCACTAGTACGCTAAACGCAAAGCGTAAGCTGTGGAGTTTCGTCGTATTCTACTTAATCATGTGATAGTTTTTTCTTTCTATGGAAACAATCAGAGCCATATATTACTAGATTTTTACCGTATGTTACTTATATTTGCATACATTTATTCTTGGTTGATAATACCTTTTTACTTTAAAACATCTCTAAGTTAGACTGTGGGATTTTTATCATTAATTATTCAGTACGCCACACTAAGTCTTTATCCTTTCGACTGTTAGTTGATGGTCTACAGGCATAGAATTAGGATTTTGATATTTGTCCTACAGTCTACCTTTCTACTGTACAAATAATACAGGGTGATAGATAACATGAACCTATAAACGTATCATACTAGACACGCGCAGTATATTCTCCTGGTATCCTGCTTCTGTTGCAAGCGAACGTTTATATTCATATTACTGTTTACGTATTACGGTAACAGTCCAATTTTGGATCCTCATTTCAGTCCGCGTTTAAGTCACGTCGATTTCATCCAACAAGAAAACTATATGTTTAAGCTCAATGTTAAGTTGTAAGATTATTATTCACAGTATTCGTGCAGTGTAGAAAATATAAAATTTATTTGTATTCTTTAGGAAACAAGAGAAAAGCTCGCCGAGCCTCTCTCTTCTCTTTTTCTAAAGCTTGACAAATAAATTTTATACACTGGACGAATATTGTATATATCATGTCTTACAAAAATAGAAGACAGTTGTCGAAAAACCTAATAAACTTTCAGAAGTTATGTATCCAAACCAATAAACAAAAAATAAATATCTACCAAGACTAAAACAATAAGAAAAACAAAATGACAATAAAACAAATACCCCCAAAAGGAAATAAAATAAAACAACCAACAACAACAAAACTACACACAACCAAAAATTTATTAAGTTAAACTGAAAATAAAATAAATTCACAACGAAAAGCAAAGGAAAGCAAACAATCTTTAAAAGCACTATACAAACCAAAAATAAATAAACAAGCTTTCAAAATACTTTTCCTCAGAGGTTCGAATAATCGGATAAATCTTTACTGGTGATGTCGTGTTTGTAGAAGGAAATAACAGCCTCCTCCACTAATAAATAGATGAAAAACAAAGTGTACGCTTTCTGTTTATTTTTTCTTCAAAACGACTTTATTTTAAAAACCATACCCTTCTTATTCATTTTTACCAAAAAACGACATGTTTTGTTCTCAATAAAATTTCGTAATATGTTTCTTATTAAGAATAATTTAGCTACCCTTGTTTGAGATAATTTATATATTTTATATATTTATATAGATTTTAACTCGTGCAACAAAACATGAAATTTCTTTAGAAAAGGGACAATAAATCACCTGGCCATTTATTGATAAAAACAGTCTCGACTTCTTATGGCCAGACAATGCTAGTCTATTTGCGTATATAACAGTACTAATCTAGCTAGAGATAATAAACAATGAGACATGACAAAATGTATGTAATCGTTTAACCGTGTTTAAAATAAGCACCTGTCGAATTATCTTTTACATGTACACTTAAATAATAAATTCATCACTATTTGAGGTTATAGTCAAATTTCCAACTTTAAAACTGACCACAAGATAATTCAAATAATGTGGATTTTGTTGTGTTTTTGTTTTACTGTTTCTGTATTTGGACAATTTTCGGCCAATACCAACTACCAACAATGCGCAGCAAATTTAGCTTGTAGTATTAACTATGAGAAAACTTTTCAAGAAAAATTAAATAATCTGGGATACCATACGACACTCCAGATACAAACACTTAAACAGTCCATAGATTCACAAGTAACTCCACTTACACATGACTTGGAAATCCTGAAAACAAACACAACGGCGATCCAGGACGAGGTTACACGAGAGTTACAGCACGTTTTCCGTGGACTAGACCATGATAGAGCATTTCTTCATAACCTAAGTGTTGGTGTGTACAACCTGGCCAAAGAACTTCACCATGAACAGTACGTACGGTTTCAAGATGTCCATAAAATTATTGAAGAAGTTAATTTAGTTAAACAGGCACTTGGTATGCTGAACAATCATTCGGATCTTTTACAAGCGGCTTCATGCGAAGGTAAGAAATTTTATGGGACGGTAAACTGTCTTAAAGAAAAAACTACATGTTGTAAATAAATGTAGAGAGAAAAATGATAAAAATGCTTGTTAATATCTTTTTACTACTTCTCAATGTTTATTTATCTATTTATTTAATTATTGTGGTACACGGTAATTCATTTCCCTTTTTAAACCTTAAAAATGAGTATTCCTGAAAGTATTTCTAGTCTGCAGATTTCATTATGAAACCAAAACGCAAGTGCTTAAGGTTTAAATACTTCGAAAGGTTCGTTTTGGTCGGTCTTTGGTTTTCTGTGTTGTGTTTTGTATACTGTTGTTTGTATGTTGGTCGGTTTCTTTTTTCAGCCATGGCCTCATCAGTTTATTTTCGACTTATAAGTTTGAATGTCCCTTTGGTAGCTTTCGCCTCTCTTTTTGAACTTTCTACCGGTGATCGATAGTGAAGGGTATACACATGTAACGACAGAATTATTCGGGTTAATGTTTTAATAAAATATTTAGAGGTCATCTTTGTTCCCTTACAGACAATGCCAATTGAGAAATGATTGATTGGCCAATCGGAACTTGCAGATACAATGGTTGATTGGTGTTACTTCCGAACCGACAAAACTGCATTTTAGTGAATTTTAATCAACCATGTGTACTGACTGATACTTTAGTCTTCAATGCATGATTTTTTTATTAGTTGTTATTGGCTTTCAACTAGCTGTCAGTAACTGCGAGTACTCTCAGATATGTACTTAGTGTCTTTTTTGTTGTAGGGATGTATAAATACCCTGCCACTTCCGGTCTGTTATTTTGTTACTTGTTTTTTCTGTGTTGTATCAATCTGATGAGTTGAGATCTTTTCAATTGATTTTTATAATTTGTTCATATTTTGTACTGTTACACCACTGTCCCAGATTAGGCGGAGGGTTGGGCGCCCGCTAACATGTTTAACCCCGCAACATTCTGTATGTGAATGTCCCAAGTCAGGAGCCTGTAATTCAGTGGTTGTCGTTTGTTGCTGTATCATATTTGTATTTCGTTCATTGTTTTTTATATCAATCAGGTCGTTGAATTGTTTTACATTTGTCATTTCGGGGTCTTTTATAGCTGACTATGCGGTATGGGTTTTGCTCATTGTTGGAGGCCGTATGGTGACCTATAGTTGTTAACTTCTTTATCATTTGTTGTCTGATGGAGAGTTGTCTCGATGGCAATTATACCACATCTTCTTATTTTTATAATCATTTGCTAATATGTTTCTGAGTACGCACATATATATATATATCGGTTAGGATTTTGCAAACATTGTCATTAATTGAATTTGTTTTATTTATCATTATTTGCTAGTAAAACTGAATGCTACCATGCACAATTCAACGTTTTACGAAAGTCAATACAAAAAAATGTTATCGATGTACCATAACCTACAGACGACTGTTCATGACATCAGACAACAACAGCAGGTGCTTCTTACTCAGCTGCAAGAAAAAACGCGGGAAGCAATGCGTCTGCAGAAGCAGTCCCCACTTTCAAGTCCGCCACCAGCTGCCAGACTTTCGAGGTGAATTTCATTATATTTACTATTATGTTTATTCCTAGAGATTTGAACTACTTAGTACCATCCTTATGCAATTGTGTTTTCAAAACCGGATGCCAAACAGCACTGGATAATCTATAAAAATAATTATCATTCACGTGTCAAAAGATAGTCCTGAAAATAAATGACTTTGCCCAAGACAAGATGTTAATAAAAATTCTGCAACATGAAATGCAGGATAGTTGATGATACAAATGTGTACAAAGGGAAAATAAAAAAGAAGGCATGCGTAGGCTAGCAACAGATGAAAATAAATGAAAAAATCCTCCTCCCCTTTCTCCCCAGAATATCAAATGGTCGTCCCCCAAAAGATCCAGATAAAAATACGAAGAGTCCACAGAGGCAGTTTATAAAATAATGACATGAGACAACAATACACCAAAGTCTAGATGGCGTGATTTAAGCAACTGTAGATCGTCGTACGACCGTTTATAATGAGCTCATTGTTGAAGGCCGTACGGTGACATATATTGGCTTAAAACCACGTCATTTAACCAACGATAGGTCATCATACGGCAAAAATACAATGACTAAAATGTAAAATCAGCTATAATAGGCCCCGACATGGCAATATGTGAAACAATTCAAAAGAAAACTAAAAACAACAGTCTGATTTATGACAAAACAATAAATGAAATACAAGTCAGATCATTAGATGACTTTTATTTATTTTTACAATCATTACCTTTCGAAGTAAAAACTCGTACAAAATGTCCTAGTTTGAGAAGAATTTAAACTTCATCATATAACAGCATAAGAATTATAATAACCTGGTATATTTTACGAAAATGGTTCTAAAGTTTATTTTTGGTAGTAGAAGTGCTAATTGTGGTGAAGCACTTGGTATGGAAGACGGTACAATCCTGGACGCTAGTGTATCCTCCAGTCAAAGCTTTGGAGATTTTAGTGCAGGAAATGCTCGACTAAATCACGCACGTGGATGGTACACAGGTGCTAAGACAACATCAAAGGACTGGGTTCAAATTAACCTGAATTCTTCACACGTCATTACAGCTTTGGCAACTCAGGTAGTTTTAGTTATTCAAAGTCATATAAAAAAAACTTGAACATGTTTTATAAACTTGAATGGCCATTTTTTTTTTTTATAAAAAAACGTGAACATAGACTTTTTAAAAAAGAGAAATTCTTTATTTTATTCAAATATTTAGAAATGTACTGCTGTTTAATAATTGTCTTTCCGAACTATAATACCCCGAAAACATACGGGAAAGGATGGAGAATATGAAGGAAAGAAAAACAAACATCGCTCTCTAACATTTTGCTTATTTTTCACGTGCTCCATGATTCGGTGTTGATTATTAAACGTTAACCTTTCTGAAATTAAGTAGTAGCTATAAAGTTTACGGTCAACTTTCACCGAATGAAGTGTTTTTAGTTGATTATTTATACAATGGAGTCGTATTAAACAGTTACATTCAATTTGTTGTTTTGTACTATGATAGATAACAGCAAAACACATTCGACAAAGCATTAGCAAGTTGCCAAAAAAAAAGAGAAAAGATACAACACCTGTATAAAAGAAAAACATTAAAAAAATGAAATAAGAACGAAACTAAATACTGTCTTGGATTATGAAAACCTATCCACGTGTTGTTTTTTTTTAAATAAAATCTTAAAATAGATGAGTTTGTTTGCTTAGTAATTATATGCAACAATAGCGTTTCGTATATCCATGTTTATTAGTTCTCTAACAGCATTAATTGATCAGAGATGATTTTTGTTTGCGCTCAACAGAAAAACTGAGGCACATTTAGGTTGTTTACACCATGTTTTCTTTTATTTTGGGCAGGTTTAGTATGGTGTTTTTTATCTAAGCAGTAAAGGAGTTATTTGTTTGTATTTTGCCTGCCTTTGTCACAGTATAAATACATGACAGCTTTGGTTTTACTCGCATTCTGTTCCTGATTTTCCAATAACCTCTTCTTGAATTGTTG
The DNA here is from genome assembly GCA_017311375.1 of Mytilus coruscus. Classification (NCBI taxonomy): domain Eukaryota; kingdom Metazoa; phylum Mollusca; class Bivalvia; order Mytilida; family Mytilidae; genus Mytilus; species Mytilus coruscus. The sequence goes on along the minus strand of JAASAO010001028.1, from coordinate 18,881 downwards.
ATACCCTTATATATATATAAAACATTTGTCTCATCAAATTTACAGCACAATCTGAAGCAAAAAGTTCAACTTCCGTAAAATGATATTTATAATCTGTTCATCGCAAATTATATCTGTACAATATTAACATACTATTTCCAGTTAAACAAATGCTAAAAGAGAGGCGAAAGATACTTAAGGGATATTCAAACTCATAAGTCGTAAACAAACTGACAATGCCATGGCAAAAAATATAGACAATAACTGTTTAGTGTCTTTATCCTGCAATTAATTTTGTACATTTTTTATTTCCCATCCAAATCGTTGAATTCGTTTTTGAAAGAAATCGTCATGACTTAAACGCGGACCGCAATGAGGACCCCAAATTGAACTGTGACGTAAACAGTAATTTGACATAACCGTTCGCTCGCAACAGAAGCAGGATACATGTACCAGGAGACTATATACGTCTAGTATACGTGTATCGCTTCGTGTTATCTGTACACCTGTATTAGTATAGTAGAAAGGTCGATTGCAGGATAAAAAAAAATAAAGAACAAAAACTGTACACAAAACACAACATAGTAACTAAAGACGAGTTAATATTTATATACTTATAACTGTATTTTTTTCATATAAGAAAAACAAAACGAATCAAAAAATTTCTATGAGAAAGGTTAAGGACATATATAAAACTTTGCTTTTTTTAGGGAGCGCCCTGTTGTGAAGTATGGGTTACCAATTTTACCGTATACTACTCCAATGATGGAAATCGCTGGCACGAACACAAGACTGGCTGTAATTCACAGGTTTGTATGTATACATGTATATAGAAATATATGAAAACAATCATGAAGGAGAACATTTTTTTTTATTAAAGAGCAATACGGAATGGATTGTATTACATTTTATATTGATGTATTTATATATTACGGATTTGAAGATTTTTAATATAAATTATTTCGAAAATTTTCCGGTGACATCGAAATATACGATGAGCATGTTTATGTGTACGTTTGTATGCTTTGTCTTTTTAATTTATTAATTTGTTTATTTTTTTTTATTTACTGTCTTATTCAAGGCACATTACAAATATACCAATGTGTCGATTTTAAAGTTTAACTTAATTGGCTGCATACCTTAAACGGACGCACACATTGGTGTCGTTTCTTTCCCTTATTTGCAATCACCCACAAGTCAATATATCATTTATACGGAACCGATGAGGGTCATTCGAAAACAATAATTTATGTCGTAATAATGACATCGCTATGTCGTAATTACAACATCGTTATCTCGTAATTACCGGCGACATCGCTATGTCATAATTACGACAACCTTAGCGGTGTTACATTTTGAGCCGATCGACAATTCAAAATGGCCACCAGCGGAGGTCAAAGTTTGAATTGAAACACTATGGGAAACAACATTTTCATTTTCATTTTGAGAACCACTGATCAGAATTGAATCAAACTTGATATAGGTGTTCACTATAACGTCATACACAAGTGTTGTTACTTTGTTGTCAGTTGGTAAATACACATGGCCGCCAAGGACTTTGAAGATTTGATTTTCAAGAATCTTTTCCTCAAGAATCACTGAATGGATTGAGTCAGTATATGTGTACCTATCAAGGTCCTTAAAAAGTGTTGTTACGTTTTGAGCTGATCAGAAATTGAAAATGGCCGCCAGTGAGGGCAAAGTTTGTATTGAAACCCTATCGTAAACATATTCATCTTCTTTTTGAGAATAATGAACACTGAATTCAATCAAGTTTAATATTAAAGTTATTTACTATGTCTTGCACATAATAGAACTTTACTTTATAATCAGGTCTAATGAGACCCAGTTGAACAGGTGAGCGATTCAGACTCCTTAGAGTCTCTAGTTATATTTGGCATGTATGTAGATCACCTCAAGAAGAAGTGTCTCGTACCCGAAGGGTTATGTGAGTTATTGCTATCGCTTGTCGTCCGTCGTCGTCTGTCGTTAGTGTTAAACATTTATCAAAGTTTACAAAAATCACAAAAGTTTACGCCGCCGTCGCCGAAAAAGCAATCCCTATGTCTCGCTATCTGCGACTTTCGTCGCAGGCGAGACAAAAATCTGCTATTTAGCCCATGTGGTCTATTTTTAGTAACGATGTCTATGTTGTTGGTTGTTGGTCATAATCGACGGACGCCAAGTGATGACAATAAGCTCTCCCAAGAAAATGTTTCAGAGGACATAACTCAGATTGGGTCAAACTGATCTTTTTGAAATTTCGGCATATGTCCATATTGTCATGATGAACCCTCGACAGATTTGGGATAGATGTAACGGTTTTCGAGATATTTGCAAATAACTGCTGTGTGACCATTATGTCCTATTTTTAGTAACAGCGGCTGTGCTTTTTAAGGAGTCAAAAATCGGAGCACGCCATTTGTGTAGGAAATATTTAATAAGGAAAAATCTAACTAACTTTCATAGAATTTTGCACAGTAGTTTCAGAGGAGATTTTAAAAATACGCTAACGACAGACGACGACGGACGACAAGCGATAGCAATAGCTCACATAACTCTTCGAATACGAGACACATTTTCTTGAAGAGATCTACATACATGATAAATATAACTAGAGGCTCCAAGGAGCCTGAATCTCTCACCTGTTCAACTGGGTCTCATTAGAATTGATTATAAAGTAAAGTTCTATTATGTGCAAGACATAATAAATAACTTTAATATAAGCTTGATTGAATTCCGTGTTCATTATTCTCAAAAAGAAGATGAATATGTTTACTGTAGGGTTTCAATACAAACTTTGCCCACACTGACATTTTCAATTTCTGATCAACTCAAAACTTAACAACACTTGTTAAGGACCTTGATAGGTACATATATACTAAGTATAAACTTAATCCCTTCATTGATTCTTGAGAAAAAGATTCTTGAAAATCGAATCTTCATAGTTCCTTGGCAGCCATGTGTTTTTACCAATTGGCAACAAAGTAAAAACACGTGTGCAGGACGTTATAGTGAACACCTATATCAAGTTTGATTCAATTCAGATCAGTGGATCTCAAAATGAAGATGAAAATGTTGTTTTCCATTGTGTTTCAATGCAAACTTTGACCTGCGCTGGCGGCCATTTTGAATTTCCGATCGGCTCAAAAGGTAACAACGTAATTATGACATAGCGATGTCGTTATTACGACATAGCGATGTCGTTATTATGACATAGCGATGTCGTTATTACGACATAAGGATGTCGTTATTACGACATAGCAATGTCGTTTTACGACATAATATGTCGTTATTATGACATAGCGATGTCGTTATTACGACATAAATTATTTTTTTTCGAATGACCCTTATCGGCTTCAGTACATTTACGTGAAGCATTTGAGTTAACCTTTTTATAAATGTTACAGACAATGTGAGTTTTTGGACCGTACTCGTACGGTCTGGACCGTATGAGTAGTCAAAATACGCATACGGTCGGACTGTACGCGTACGGTCTAATTAATTTTAAGAAGTTTGTCAAGTTTATTAGATACAAATTTATATTACAGATCAACATAACTGAAATCTCGATTTGAAATAAAAAGTTCAATTGTAAATGAAATATAAACTTAATATTTTAACTATTTAAAAAATTCACGTTAATTTAATCTGTTAATCTGCTGTATTTAGCATGTCAGTAATACATGAATTTAATTATACTCACTGAAATAAAAGTTGTCGGAAGAAAACATAATGTTGGCAGAAAAGTTTTTAGAATATTTAGGAATTTTACTACAAAAACCGTCAAATTGAAAGATACTGGACAGAAATTATAAAGAAAATACAATGAGAAAATATAATAAAAACGTGTCGAAACTAATGCAAAGATTTAAAAAGGTAGCTTTGTCACAGTAAGAATATCAGTTGTTTATAGGATCTTCCTCGATTATTATGTAGGGTTGATGATATAATTGGTAAAGATGCAAGTTTGTACAAACTATCATGTAAATTTGGCATATTAAACTCTTGTTATGAGGCCAACATTAAAAATATCTGTGTTTCCCCTTCCCGACTGAGGTTTTCAGGGTATGGGTAGGTAAGTAGGCAAATTATTTTATTTTATTCCTTGATATGGTTTTCCATATTTAATTTGTACAAAATTCAACAGGTTGGGCTCAAGTCAGGAAAAGTGGGGTATTCCCTGTATTCAGGATACACCACAGTTTTCTGGTGTTAAAAAAACCCAGTATACAGGGAATTCTATTTTTATTAAGTCAGTTATGGTATGAAATCTACAAAAGTGCACCTTTTACATGTGATAAATATAAAAAAGAAGATGTGGTATGATTGCCAATGAGACAACTTTCCACAAGAGACCAAAATGACACAGAAATTAACAACTATAGGTCACCGTACGGCCTTCAACAATGAGCAAAGCCCATACCGCATAGTCAGCTATAAAAGGCCCCGAAATGACAATGTAAAACAATTCAAACGAGAAACCAACGGCCTTATTTATGTACAAAATGAACGAAAACAAATATGTAACACATAAACAAACGACAACCACTGAATTACAGGCTCCTGACTTGGGACAGGCACATACATACATAATGTGGCGGGGTTAAACATGTTAGCGGGATCCCAACCTCCCCTAACCTGGGACAGTGATATAACAGTACAACATAAGAACGAACTATAAAAATCAGTTGAAAAGGCTTAACTCATCAGATGGACAAAATACAAGTGGACGTGGCAGGGTACTTGTACATCCAAACAACAAAAGACACTAGGAACAGATCTGAGAGTACTCGCAGTTATCTGACAGCTAGTTCAAAGCCACTAACAACTAATAAAAAATCATGCATCTAAGACTAAATTATCAATCCGTACACATCCAACATCCAATGGATTTAGTGTAAAGACGTCATAAACAGTCAGAGAAAACATGACCTTGTGCAATGCCAAGATACAGGTATCGACAGATTGTAGATCCATGAATGTGTATATGTATATAACATACTAGTAATATTTAGTTTGCTTTTAATTTACTGATAACAAAATCAATATTTATACCAATAAAACAATATTCAATGATCTTATTACAGTGTTGAATTGGTAACCTTTTAGAAAAGTTTATTTAAAGGAGCGATAAGTTTACAAGGATCATTTCTAAATTTCCGGGCACGGTAAACACCATTTCCGTAAAATGAGGATGTGCTATCCCGTTTGAAATAAGTTTTCTACAGGTACAACCAAACTTCAAAACCAAATCTTTATATCTATGGAAAAATTTAGTAAAGGTTTTAAGTAATTTATGGTAACGATATCCCTGGTTTAATAATTTACTAGTAATACATAGATTACGTTCGTTAAAATCAAAAACGTTGACAATGTTTTATGATAGAAAGTGTTTTCATTAGTTCAAAAATCAAGCTAATTTCAAGTCTAATTTTATGTGTAACTCACAACAAAACAATTCCTTTGTTCACCAATTTATGCCTTAATCATCAATTATGAGATGACAAAAGATAAGTTAATCACTTGGGCATAAAAATTCAATGAATAGACATTTTCAATAGAAGTGAACATAATTCAATTATGGTCAGCTACACCTGGAGCATGCAGCTTGGTCAATTGATTCCTAAGATTTAAATGTTTTTTGAGTTCTAGAAATAAACAAGTCTTCACTTATTCGTGTTTTGTAGTTCCTGGAATATTTTTTAAATAAAAGTATTTACAAATTCCACTGATGCAATTAAAACGTGCCCTTTTGTATATTTCATGATAGAAAATCAAATCAAATAGAAAAAGGAAGTCCCTGAAAACTGTTTTTTTTTTTTGTAAACACCAGAAAACTGGGGTGTTCCCTGAAAACAGGGAATATCCCACTTTTTCCAACTTGTTCTCAAACTGCAAACTGTTCAAAGTAGATGGATTTTAAAGCATGATTCTATCCTTTATACAGGAATATAGCAAATCAAGATGCACTTAGTGGGTTGAAAGATGCTTCAGTTTTTATTTTTCAAAGATCACCCTTGCAGACACAAATCATGTGAACAGCCATTTTGTTTGTTTTTCTTGATTCCGAATCATTTAGACGCTTCAATGCAAAAATGCCTTGAATTAAAACGCTCGTGGACTACAGCATCAGAAAGGTATCACTAAAAACCAAAATAAAAAAAAAATATTGGACACAAACGGCCAATAAAATTTGTTGGGTCGCGGTGATTTTACCGGGTCGGTCGTGGGAGGGGAAACAAACAATATTTTATTTTTGGCCTGATATGGGTGATATAAAACTTTTGACACACAAAATTGAAACTGCGCATTGGAAAACAGAAGGATTGTCATTGCATCGGCTGCCTCAAAACAAGCAAGCTTTTCTCTTGCTGGCAAGAGATGCAAATGCAAAGGAACATGCATGAACAAAACATGTAAATGTAAAAAATCTGACATTCCTTGTGGCAGGAAGTGTCACTCTGTGAGAGAGTGCCAAAATAGGATTCAGATAGACAATTAAATAAATACAATTTGTAAAACTCAATAAAAGATTTTGATAAATGTTTGTCTAAAATGAACTCATATGGTCCAAATACATATATGGTCCAGCTCGTACTAGACCGTATGTATTGTCGGACCGTGCGAGTATACGCATACGGTCCAAATACTCATATGGTCTGGAACATAAACAAAGATCCTATATGATCTTTAATATCGCATGGATTATCTTGTTAATGTTTTACAGTCGATCATATTCTTTAATACTCAATGCCCCTACTGTAAAGTTTAATGGCAATGTTGGTAGTGAATTATGAACAAGTTACAGGTATCCCCATGCATTTTTTCTACAGGGACGATAAAAAATATCTGAGTAAATGGGAAAAAAAAGGTTTGCCTAAACACATGCCCATGTTTATCTGGCTTAACTGAATATTGATGCAAATATTTTTTTTTTTATAGAACTTCGTCGGAAACACTGATCAGACAACGATAAAATATCAGACTCTAGATCCACCAATGGTAGCAAAGTATGTGAGAATAAACATCATAGACTTCCACAAGAAGAATAACAGCAATTCTAACTACATCGGAATGAGGACGGAGTTATATGGCTGTCCCGTATCTGTCCCGAAGATAACACAACCTCATTAATAAATTTATGGTTGTCGACTTTAGATTTTGTTCACTTGTTTGGCTCTGCAATGAAATTAGAAGACTGTTCTTTTGTCTCATACGGAGCACGTGACTTGTCTGAACAACGCCTTCAGTTTCAAGCTTTTTCTTTTACATTATGTAAATTGTTGTACAGCTGTTCATGGTATGCATATTATCATGTAGGAAGTGTATATGCATGATTTGTCCGCTTAACGCTTCTTCTAGTTTTTAAGCTAAAACTTTTATATTTCGCATCTTTTTTTGTACATCACTATGAGTGTGAATCTTGAACCTTGTCATTTTTGGTGAAATTGTATAGGGTGTACGGTTTCTCCATCTAACTTCTTCAAGCTTCAATCCAATCTATTTAAAATCTCCGCACTCGCTCATATTCATTTATGGATGCTAGTCGTTAATCAATTCATCAAACACTTTTGTACATTTTGGGTTACAGCTCAAACATTTTCACCATTTATTTGGGAAAAAAAAACGACCAAAAGAAAATAACAATATACAAAACACAACATAGAAAACTAAAGACTGAGCAGCATGAACCCCACCAAAACCGGAAGTGATCTCAGGTGCTCCGGAAGGAGAGCAGAACGGTTCAACCTGCTCCACATGTGGCACCCGTCGTGTTGCTCGTGTAGTACACACTCGGTGATACTATTAAGTCTAATTCGGTAGTTCACACTCGAGGGGAAGAGGAGAACATTGTGATTACGACCATTGGAACATATCTGTTGTCATCTGTGAAAACAGATGTTCTATAACATTCAACCAACTCGTTCGTGATGGAGTCCGTAAAATTTTGATAAATTGTTAAAAGAAATTAATAACGATCAATCTTCCTGATTTAGGGTTTACCTTATACAATTTCTTTTTATATCCTTTTTGCATGGTCATGTAGCATCCCAGGATTTCAAATTTTGGTTTTGAGCGTTCCTGTAATAGATATTAAATTCAGAATAGCGCTTCGAACGCACCAAATTTATAAAATGGTACTTTCTTTAGATCCGCTAATCATGTATTGGTATATATTGGTTTTATTCTACAGTCGTTTGTTGTGGACAAAATAACCACCATTCGAATGTCCTAGTGTAATATAATCTCATTGGTAGGTTTTGGTTTTTAATTCCTGACACAATTTCTTACAGATGTACTTACACAAACTTAGATGATGGTCTTTATTTCTGTATTCTTTACATTTAATTTTTATGTACTTTTTCTCTATTATGTATAAATTTTGCCCATTATATTTTAGCACCCCGTTATTCTCCTTTCATTGCTTTTTTCCTATTCCTCTCTATTGTTCATTTTTTTTTTTGCCCATTATTCTCTTGTCTGTAAACCCCATTCAGACCCTCTTACATTATGACAGAAATGGAATGAAGATAAAACAGAATGCAAAAAGAATTATAGCAAACAAAGGTCCACTTAAGTAAGGCAAAACATATTACACTAAAACCTGTATAAAGCTAAAAGATTGTAAACAAACCAGGAGTCCTTGCACGCCTAAACCGACATTATTTTTTTTTTTTTTTTTTTGGCATAATGAAATTCACAGGAGAAAAAAATGAAACTATCGACCTTGCTTGCCACCGCGATATCTTATTTCCCATCACCACCCAATATTTTCGACACAACGCAAAATAACAGACAAGACAATAAATCAAGAACACATAAAACTAAATAGCATATGAGGTTCAGTTGACAGATTAAGGTGGTACAAGGTCAAATTGTCGGTGTTTATATTGTTGTTCACGTCGGTGATGACAATACATGTATGTTTACTTATGTCTAATAAATCATCCCGTCTTTAAGGGAACTCGTTGTTGATGTTCAGTTACAGTGAACAGTACATTTTTCTACAATTGGACAACGTTACACACATTATATAGATCCTGAACTATTTATAATATATATGTAGTCAAGTTCTTCGGCCATTCGTATTGTATGATTTCATGTTTCTGAATAGATCACTTTAGAGTTATGTCCTTCACCGGAAAAGTTCGTCAATTATGCACCCCTTTATGACGACATTTACCAGTTAGATACCGCCTGTATCCCTACACTATTAAAGTTCATCAAACGTCTTCCTGATCGTCATTGTGCAGGATAAACTAGAAACAATGTTTTTCCGTAAGTACTAAATCACTGACAGCAATGCTGACTATCAATTATAAGAATTTACTAGAAAAAGCCCGCGCGAGCGCAGCTTGAGACTTCTTGAAATGTTTATGGTGATACACAGCTTGTGTTCGTGTTTCTCAAACTGTTTATGCACTGATGCAGTATGTTGATAGTTTTGATAAGTTATTAGTTTGTCAGTTCTTCTTCCGTAGGAGTTTGAATGTCCAATTAGTAGCTTCTGTCTCGGTGTTACAAAGGTGCTCCTAGAACGGAGGAAATAACTCAGAGAAGAAGAAGACAGTATAAAACACTGATGATTCAAACATTTCTCAGTGGTGCTAGTTTGTAGTATTTCTTTTTTTTTCGAAAGGTGCTAGTCAAGTTCTGCCTCTGTGTGATACGGGTGCTCCAAGAACGGAGTAAATAACTAAGAGAAGACAATCTAGAACTCTCTGATGAATTAAAATATTTATTCAGTGGGTCGAGTTTGTAGTATTTTTTTTCCGAGTGGTGCGAGTTCTGTCTATGTGTGACACGGGTGATCCGAGAAAGGAGGAATTTACTAAGAGAAGGAGAAAACAATCTATTGATTAAACACATTTCTTCGAGTTTGTTATATTTCTTCTTTTTTTTTTTTGAGTGGTGCGAGTTTGATAAAGTGATGCAAGTTGTAATAATTAGTGAGAGTGTTTGAGTGGTGCGAGTTGGCATAGGGCCGAGTTGTCATAAATTCAAGACAAATTGAATACAAAACCATTTCCGCCTGCTTATAAAACGTAGACGGTAAGGAACCAGCTACGGAACTTTATTTGGGGTTTAATTAACTAAGCTACGCTAATTAAAACAATTACTATATGAAGTTACAAAGTACATTACATACACTAACTATTTATTATTATATATATAACACTTCAGACGATCGTCGGCTCGGAGACAAACCGGCTAAATAAATTTGGTCTCCAAATTTAATAGTATAGATAATTTAATGACTAATTCGGGCAATATAGCATAATATTTTTTCAACCGCTCGCTTAACATGAGAAGGAAGTGACGATGCCCTAAACGCACGAATGATGTTCATTAAAACCGAATTTTTGGACGGAAATGCAACGAACTCGAAAGAGGTCTATTGCGAAATATGAATGTAAAACATGTTCTTTGCACGTGATTATCCTATCAATTACTTTCAGACAAGGAATTGTATATTTAAAAGGAATGGAAACGCGGCTCGAGATCAATCGGGATACTCGCAGAGCACCCGCAGAGCTATAATCCATGTCTGTCTCAGTCGGAAGTATGATGAATAATATAAAGAATCATAAAGAATCATGACGGAGGTCCATTTCCTGTTATATAGATCGGTCTTTTAATTCACGGGGTCATCTTGCTTGAGAAGATATAAAGGAGAGAAACCCAAAACCAGAATAAACTTTTATTCCATGAAAAGGTAAGGCCTTAGGTATCATTTAATGCCTCATCAAACATACGTTTGTAATATTGTATTATGTAAATTCTCATTAAAATAGACCTCGGTCTTGAAACTTTAGCGAGTTTCATCCGGATTACAAAACAAAAATACTATGTTTTGATTTTTTCTAAAAGCTCGACAACTATGAAGTGCAAAACAAAACAGTTGATATCATTATGAAGCTGAAACCTTATTCTATCATTTTGCCCTTTTTAAGTTTCTGGTAAAATTTCTGAATTTTCTACGATTTTTCGAAATTTCAGTTTTGAATTTCATTATTCTGTCAAAATATGTCTATCAATCTGGGAGTGTACTACAATTTCTTTTAAATATTAGAAAGTAGAAAGAACAAAGTGAGAAAATGAGATATCATTTTAAAGAAGGAATATTTTCCTACAGTTTGGTCTAAATTACGAATGCTAAATGTAATTGGTACAATGTAAATGATTTTATTTCGAAACATGTTGAAAATTTGAAGTAGTGCGTCAATAAATACATCGACACTTCGTATTTTGGTATGGGTTAAATAACTACTTGAAATATATGTGACATTGACATACAACTTAAAAGCTTAATCTTTTTTCTATCACACAGTGTTAGTTTTATGAAAATGGTGGTAAAAACGAATTTGCTATGATTTTTCAAAATCCCATGTTTATAGTTCACATTGACGCCATTTTGTTCAGTCAAGTTCCACACCGACGAAGTCGGAAATTACAGGCAAGAAATATATATAAGACTTCCGATTGGGATTGATTGTGCGTTTTATATACGATTTTATTCATTTATTTTTTTGTCAAATACTATTTTTTTATACTAAATCGTTGTTTGGTATTGCAGTTTACCATTATTAAGCGTTGCCGCAAATTACCATACGCTTAACAATAAAACAGTTCCTTCCTTTTTTCTCGCAGAGCAGTAGTCTAGAGGTCGCAGAAAATATTCCTTCGGTAATAAAATAAATAATATGCGAATGTGGGAAAGTTTTAACTGTTTCTAATTAAAATTTTTATTGCATCTCGGCATAATTTAGCATTAATTAACAGGTGAGCTCGGCGTGATTAATTTTTGACACCTTAAATCAGGGACAGCCTATAGTTAGTATACACTGTTCCTGCTTAAATATATATACAACAAAAATTAGCTTATCAATGATACATGATAGATTATACCTGCAAATTGGATATCCCATACCGGTGTTTATTATAACACCTATTATCTAAGTTCTTTTATCTAGACAAAATACTACATCTGTTCACGTACTTCTTCCTTTATACTTTTCTATACCAGTCATATTCCAAAATTGAAAAGTTATTTTTTAACTTTTTGCATTACCTTAAATCTTTTTAAAAACTCGTATAATGTCAGATTTCATCTATTAATTGATCTTAATTGTTGCATACCTTCGTGAAATATCAAGAGGAGGTACAAGAAAAAAAATGTTTTTCAGAAGTTACTTTGTTTAAGGTTGTAATTTTTGTTTATTTCATTTAAGGAATTGTATATCTAAATAGACAATTCCTTGTTTCATTTCATGATTAAATGACCAAGTTCGATAACTACTGCCAGATAAGTAATGAGCCAGTTAGAGCGACGGGATGTAATTAACACACCACCCAAGTCAGAGATGCATCATACAATTTTCTTTGAAGTCGGCCGCGTTTCCATTCCTTTTAAATATACAATTCCTTGTTTCAGATCAAAGCAAAGAATTTCAACAAATGAGTTACAACTGCCCTGAACCACATTTACCAGTGTATGTGATATCTGATCGAACTCTATTAAAAGATGAACTTTGAAACAAACCAAAAGATCAAAAACAGGTTAAAGTTAATTTGAATATTGATAACTTAAAAATTAATAAAACTAAAACAATATAAAACAATATAAAAGGGAGGGGTGAAATCTCACGTTACCTTACCATTTAGCTTATCCTTTGGTCTAGTCTTTAGTCAGAATACCGAAGTATAAATATAAACCAATTTGCAACAAGTTTTGTTCATATTGATTTAAATTAGTTGGACTAAATTTAGCACAGTCAAATCAATACAAAATTACATAATATTTGCACATCTCAAATAAAGATTGTTCATCATAATTTATCAAAATTTGAAGAAAAACACTTAGAAAGGGTACAAAACCAACAATGGAAAGCCTGTTCATGCATCGGGAGGATTTTACACATTTGACATCTTTTATTTGAAAGAATTAAAACATTTTGCACATCATGTTATTTCTAAAGCGCTGGTTTATGGTCTAATAGTACCTTTACATGCTGCACATGCTAAATTCAATATCTTTGATCCTAATTCAGTGCAATAACCAAATGCGATTATCATAAAAACAAGTGTAATGTGCTCCAAATCGATTACAACGAATTTTAATTGGTCTTTATTCTAAGAGTCAAAATTCAGGAACTGTACTATTGTAAACAATACTATGAGTACATCGACGATAAAATCATTCTGAAACAAATTTTGGTCTAACCAAGACAATTTCAGTACCGCGGTAACATAAAGATTCGATCAACAATGTGTTACGATGGTCTGGATGGGTGCTCTTCATTTCTTTAATCCTTAATTTTTTCTTTATTCTTTATTAAATTTGCGCATTATTCTCTATTCTTTATATTTCAACCCCACTCAGACCCTCTTTTACTGTAGATGTAGTAACTTTACAAAAGGCAGATAAAGGTTAGCCATTTCATATAATAACGAGACCACCACGACATTTTTGACATACTACGAGTTATAAGGAGATAAACGAGAGGTCATGTTCCTACTTATTGTATATCTTGTTTTTACAACTGGCGTTTTTGGATTTCCATGGTTTAGAAATGATATTCCAAATGGATACAAAGTACCGGACCCTTGTACTGGACAGACTGGTCAAATATGGGAAGGAGTAGGACACAACCAGGAACCAGGAGGAGGACCAAGAAATCCATTTGGACTGGTAACTTTTTGTTGATCATTTAGCTGTGGTTATTATTGTTACAAACTGTAGTCTAGAAAACATGTTTACTTTCTCGATCCTTTACTGTTCTATGGTGGATAGTAACTGTTTTCTCGTTGATAGCTTGTTTACCTCATATCCTAATTCGTAAACACACGAGATAAAGTTAATATCTAGGACCAATTTATTAGTATATACACAGGTAAAACACATTATTTATTACGGTATATATATATGTGATAACACAAATTTATATTTTTTTCAACGCTATCAATCAAATTATTATTTTCAAAATTAAACAGTAAAAGGTATGGGGGTATCTGCATTCAGAATATTTTTTTTGTCATCTGCTTGACCAGAATATTTTTTCATCATATTTAGGATAAGAATATTTTTTTAGGAAACAACCATAAACCCCATCCCCCCTTTTGAAGTTAAAAGGTCTTTCCCTTAGTGTGTTCAGCATACATATGTTCCAGTGAATTTGTGAAATCAGGGATTTTGTAAAATCACTAACAGTTTCAGAGATTTTGTAAACTCCCTGAAAGTTCAGTGATTTTGCAAAACCATTGAAAATATTGCCAGTGATTTTGTAAAATCCCTGATTACAAGTTTAAACTTGATATTCATGATATTAGGAATGTGTTTTTCTTAATGCAAATTAAACAAGCATTCTAGCTGTGAGTATTGCCAGGCATTACATAATCCCTGTCGGTTACTGTACTGGAACAAAATTCTAACTTGACCTATAACTTGTCATGGTGTTAACTATATAACAAATATCAAGTCAATATAATCAAACACGAAAAAAAGTGATGAAAACTGATTATTTGAGTGAATTTTCTTATTCCAATGACCATAACTCTGCACCAAATAATATACACGTAACCTGTCGGCTATTACTTCCTGTAAGAAGTCCCGGAAAACTCACTGTTATTTTCAAGTCCAAACACTAAAATATAGTTTAAACAAAACTATGGGAAAGAGAAAGTTACTAAGAAAAAATTGCAAAACACAAAAGAGTCCATAGTCGTATTCGATAAATGCAATGCTTTTGATAATTAGATATAAGAAGATGTGGTATAAGTGCCAATGAGACAACTCTCCATCCAAGTCAAAATTTATAAAAGTAAACCATTATAGGTCAAAGTACGGTCTTCAACACGGAGCCTTGGCCCACACCGAACAGTAAGCTATAACGGGCCCCAAAAATTACTAGTGTAAAACCATTCAAACGGGAAAACCAACGGTCTAATCTATATAAAACACGAGAAACGAGAAACACTTATGAACCACATCAACAAACGACAACTACTGAACATCAGATTCCTGACTTAGGACAGGTGCAAACAAATGCAGCGGGTTTTAATGGCACCAAACCTTCACCCTTTTTCTGAAACAATAGTGTAACATCACAACATAGAAAGACACACTATAAAATATCAATTGAAATAGCTTAACTCAATCAAAGGACATATTAACACCACTGAACATACACTGAACAAATAAATTTGACCTATGATATATATACAATGTAAATACAAAATAAATAAACTAAGGGAAGAATAATAAAAGTAACATGTTATATCGGTATGAAATGTTAAACAATTTAAGAAAACAATATGCTCGAACAAAAATATCAGCCATTTGCAATAACTTTAAACACAGGTAAATGAAAATAATTTTGTTGTTAGGTATACGTGTACAGTTACAATAGAGAAAGGAAATATTTTTAAAAATAAATAATTTTGATGTTCATAGAACGAAGTGGAAATTTATATTAGTACCAAACACTTATCAAAGCTGGTATATAGACCAGATATAACCCTGAATAACATTAAATAACAAAAAGCATTACAATAAGTATCAACAGGTCAAATAAACAAGAAAGTATGATTTGAGAGTACTCGCAGTTACTGACAGCTAGTTAAAAGCCAAAACAATTAATAATAAAAACATGCATCAGAGACTAAAATCAACTAAAACACATCCCAGGGATTTAGTATTTTAACGTCATGGACAGTCAAAGAAGACATGACTTGTGCAATGCCAAAATAAATGTATCGACAGACAGTAGGATAGATATTAATATTCCTTGATTTTGACCAAATGGTCGCCTTTTTATACATGTAACGTGTATTATCCGAACTTGGTTAAATTTGCTTCTTTACTCCTTATAGGATTTTAAGACCGTAGGCTTTAAATGGACGAAAGAACTCTGTCAAAAAGATTCAGACAAAGATGGACGTACAAATGGTGAGGAACTTGGCGACCCGGGCTGCACGTGGACAAAAGGAGGAACTCCTAGTGCCGCTGCATCTGGACATCCAGGTGCGTTTCACGCTTATCTAGAAAATTAATCTTTTCGTCCTCCATTGTTTTCAACTATAGAAAATATTTCTGAATACTGTTCAACAAAGGCTTTGGCGCGGAGTCAGACGTGGGCGCAACCGGTACCTCCATAAAACATACAAATGTATTATAGGTAAAATTATGGACAGTTTTTTTTTGTCAAAATATTGCCAATGTCCTCTAACTCCTTATTTTTCGAAGCGCGACTGTGTGGCCTCCCCACAAACATTAAATCCCGGATTCGTACCTGAAATAACAATTATTTATGATACATCTAGCAACTCGCTTACAATCAACCGTTTAATAAATGTTTAGAAAACAAAAATAAAAGGAAAATTTTGGTAGACAAAGTACAAGATAACCCTTGATGCTTCATGCCACTTTTACTTACAATTATCCAGTAGTGAGTTAAAGATGCCAGCAATGACACATGTTCATTTTTGTTAATTTCAGGTATTTGTGAACCAATGAGTAACTCCAGTTGTGTAACAGTAAATAAAGATATAATGTGTCCATCTAACACAGGATAATGGTGCCTGTTTGGTCACTGTGTGTAGCTGCTTCAATCCGAAGTGGACAATCTAGAGCATTTATCACTTATCAGTATATATGAATGTGCACACTATGAAATAAACATGTTATTAAATTCATGTCTTCTTTCTTGTAGGTTAAATGTATTAATATATTCTTTCATATCATGCCAAAATAATTTGGACCAAATAAATTTATGAGAAATAAATTGGGATGAGAAAAAACCAAGGACCACCAATCATTTATTTAGTTTAAAAATTCAACTTCTTGGGCAAATGAAAAAAAGATAACAAAATAACATTCCACAAAACACTACGCAAAAACTTACTTCGCAAAACAAACTTAACCAGAATCGCCGGACCTGTACTACTAGTGGCATTAGTCGTGTTGTTTATTTCAAGTACACAGTAATTGATAAATCGCATTAGATAATGTCACCCCTATTGAGGAAAAAGACGTGAAATATTCGTGGTTGTTTGTGACACACATACCTCAAACCAGTCAATATAATCTCTAATTTCTTCAATTGTGGTGACATACATCTTATTGGTGTCCTTGGAAATTTCGAAGTGATGTTTTAAGTTTTTACCATTATCTATAGGAACCCTTGTCTCAAAGACAACGGTTACGCAGTATAAATAACGTTATGATAGAAAATGTAAGCGCTGAATATAGGTGTATCACATACGCTGCACATTATCCATAAATCTAGTGCACTAGCTGAAATGTCTCGCCTGCTTTACTTATTATGATTGAATTTATGTTGACAGTTTTTACTAATCTAAATAAAGGCAACAGTAGTATACCGCTGTTCAAAAGTCACAAATCGATGAGAGGAAAACAAATCCGGGTTACAATCTAAGAGTATCACATAAACTTAACAGAATCAATGATGTATGAAAATGAGGTCATGGTCAAATAAACCATGCCAGACAGATATGTACACCTAACAACAATTTCGTGCACCAAATATAGTAGTCATATCACTTTTACATGTAGAACCCGAACAACAGATCAAACCACAAAATCTTAACATTGACCAATGGACCATGAAAATGAGGTCGATGCAATATAAATTCTGTCAGACATACATGAACACTTTACAGTTATTTCATACACCAAATATGATTGACCTTCTGCTTAAAATATCTGAGAAAGAGACCAAGCACCAAAAACTCAACATTTTCCAATAAATGAACCATGAAAATGAGATCAAAGTCAGATGTACGTTGCCAGAGACAGTGATCCCATCGCTAATAGAAATCGAATAAAACTAAACACTGTCCAATGAACCATGAAATTTAGGTCAAGGATTAATGCAACCCGTCAGTCGGACAATGTACCCTTACAATCTTTTCATACACCAAATATAGTTAACATATTGCTTATAAGTCTAGTGACCTATTTCTTATATGTCTATTTTCTGAGGTACAGACTTGACCACGTAACTTTAACCATGATCTCTGATCCATGAAAAGAGGTTGAGGTCGGGTGAACCCTATATGACGGACATTAAGACGTTGCAAAGAACCCATACACCAAAATATAGTTATCATATTCTCATAAGTGAGGTAAGTTTTCTTTCCGATTTTGGTGCAGTAAAGGTTTATTTGAGTCAAACCACTCGTCTCATACATACTAATCGTCAGTGCGATGATATTGAAATATAATTTGATACATAAAATCATTCGAATTTTCGTAAAATAGTCATTCAAAAATCTGTGATGGTCGTAACTCTTTATTAAATAGGTCCGAATAAGGCAAGTCAACAGTTTTAAACGTGTCTTTATTATATGAATATATTATATGATATATTTGTGAAGTTTATTTTACATACAACGTATAATAAAGCAATTTCGGTCCGTGTAACACTTATCAATTAACAAATTTTAACAAGTTTTCAAATCTTTGTTTTTTGGAATTTGATCAAAGTTTTGAAATATAAAAATTCCAATTTTTTGAAATTTTTGGAAATTTTAAAATGTTCACCAATGATAGTAAAAACTAAAAGGGGTGAAAAGAGGGTTACCTGTAAAGTGCGAAACGATAGAAAAGTGGAACGAATCGAACGAAACAAAACAAAATGAACAGTCACTGTTACTTAAAAGATAAATTATGAAATAAACCAAGAGGCAAATAGTTGTTAGCGGTTAAATTCATAAAAAATTAATATTTCTCAAAAGTGATAAATTCATTTTAAAACAAGAAACACATCTCTGGTTATGATCATTCTCAGTTAGGAATAAAAAGCACGAAATGTATCAAATTATTTTGAACTACAAAATAAATGATTTAAAAAGGCTTTTTCCTCTAAACAAATTGA
>JAASAO010000841.1:0-30619 GCA_017311375.1 Mytilus coruscus | reverse complement strand
TGATCAAATTTTTCACGCTAGTAGGACTTCCAAAGTCTATACAGTCCGACCAGGGTTCAAATTTCATGTCAGGTTTATTTCAGCAAGTCGTGTACCAGTTAGGGATTGCTCAGTATAGGTCAAGTGCTTATCATCCCGAATCACAAGGTGCCTTAGAACGTTTTCATCAAACATTGAAGAACATGATTAGAACTTTTGTCTTCAATTTGACAGGGATTGGGATGATGGTGTTCACTTTTACTTTTGCGGTCCGAGAGGCTGTTCAAGAATCCTTGGTTTTAGTCCCTTTGAGTTGGTATTTGGTCATACTGTAAGGGGACCTTTAAAATTGATAAAGGAAAAGTGGCTTAATGAACACACTGACTTGAATCTTCTAGAATATGTATCTAGATTTAAAGAAAAATTGTATACTGCTTGTCAAATTGCTCAGAACAATTTAAAACTGTTCAGAATAAGATGAAAATATGGTATGATAAAGATGCCAGGGACAGAGTTTTTGAGCCAGGTGATAAGGTACTTGTATTTTGCCAGTCCCTGGACATCCATTACAAGCTAAATATTGTGGTCCTTATACCATTGAGAGTAAAATCAATGATTTGAATTATATTGTAAAAACACCAGGTCGGCGTAAACAAAATAGAGTATGTCACATTAATATGTTAAAACCATATTTTAAGCGTACTAATGAAGGTGAGAGTAAACCAGTTGCCACTTTAGCCATGGTTAAATTGGAGAACAATCATGACAAACCAGATATAATTGAACCTCCTTTTAGTTCTAAAACTATGGAAAGACAGTTAGATTGAAAATTCAGAAATTTTGTCAAATTTAGATTCAAAACTTGCACATCTGTCTTTTGATCGTAGAGAAAATTAAAAGCCTTGGTATTTTCTTTTAAAAATCTTTTTCCAGATGTGCCAAACAAAACCACTCATGTTTGTCATGATGTCGATGTTGGTGATGCTTCTCCAATTAAGCAACATCCTTACCGGCTCAATCCACTCAAACTTGAATTTATGAGAAAAGAAATTAAATATATGCTTGACAATGATATTATTGAGCCGAGTAACAGCGAATGGAGCTCTCCTTGTCTGCTTGTGCCCAAACCAGATAAAACCTTTCGTTTCGTAACTGATTTCAGAAAAGTGAATTCTGTTTCAAAATCTGATTCCTATCCGATTCCAAGGATAGACGATTGCATTGATAATATTGGGCAAGCAAAATTTGAGAGCAAATTTGATTTATTGAAAGGTTACTGGCAAGTCCCATTGACACAGAGAGCTCGAGAAATATCAGCTTTTGTCACACCAGATGGCTTATTTCAATATACTGTAATGCCGTTTGGCATGAAAAGTGCTCCAGCTACATTTCAAAGAATGATCAATAATGTTATAAAAGATTTAGACTGTTGTTATGCTTATATTGATGATCTTATTGTATGTAGTGATAGCTGGGAAGAGCATTTAACACATTTATATGATACTTTTGATAGATTGTCACAATCAAATTTGACTGTAAATCTTGGTAAAGTGAATTTTGCCAGGCCACTGTTGATTATTTAGGGCATACAGTTGGCCAAGGTCAAGTGAAACCTATTATGGCTAAAGTGGACGCAATTACTAAATTTCCTCCTCCTACAAATAAAAACAACTTATGAGATATTTAGGCATGATTGGATTTTACAGAAAATTTTGTTCAAATTTTGCTACTGTTGTTCAACCATTAACTCATCTTTTACGGAAAGATTCTAAATTCATCTGGAGTGAAAATTGTCAAAATGCTTTTGAAAATAGCAAAACACTTTTAATTAATAATCCAGTTCTGATCACTCCAGACTTTGAAAACAATTCAAACTTGCCGTTGATGCAAGCGATGTAGGAGTTGGAGCTGTTTTATATCAGGAAACAGATGATAATGTTGAGAAACCTATATCATATTTTTCTAAGAAATTAGATAAACATCAGAAAAATTATTCAACTATTGAAAAGAGTGTTTTGCACTGTTGTCTGCACTTCAACATTTTGATGTATATTTAAATCCCACTGTCCATCCTATTCTTGTTTATACTGATCATAATCCTCTCACCTTCATACATAAAATGAGAAACAAGAACCAGAGATTGACTAGGTGGAGTTTATTGTTACAGGAATATGATGTTATTGTAAAACATATTAAAGGTAAAGATAATGTAATAGCAGATGCTTTATCTAGAACTTATTAAAACACTGTGTATATACTGTGTATTTTGAAAATACTTACTATATATTACTATGTATTTTTGTACATATTATTCATGAAAAGTTTTGTTACACTCAAACTTTTTTTATAGGGGAGGTGTTATGATATTGTAACTATCATATCTATTTAGTTGGCCTAATTTGTTTTGTGTGGCCTAAGAATGTTTACATTGTTTTATATACATTGTGTACAAAATAAAATACATTGTGTTACAACTATGCAGTTTAGAATTCACTGGAACTTTCATTGATACTCATGGAATGATTAGAACTTTCTATTTCACTTACATAACGTTTCCAGAATGATCATAACAAAGATGCGTAATTTATATTTCTAGCGTTGTCTAGAAATTTCCGTTTGAGTATTTAAATGCAGACCCAAAAGTTAGTAAAATATATGAGATTTAGAAATAGACATAGATAGACTTAGACATCGATAGACATCAACATTCTCAACAGTTGGATTGACACTTTTATTTACAAACTACATCATACTAGATTGTGACCAATTGGATATAATATTCTGTGGATTCCGTGAAGATTTCCGGATAAAGAAAAGATAAAAGATTGGACTCATATTTTGACAGTTAAGTTGACATTTCTTTTGTGTAATACTTTTGTAAACTAGGTATAATAAATCTTGTTAAATTTTATTATTGATTTGTCTTTTGTTGGCTACAATTAAAAGGCGATTTTCTGGCATAACAAAATGTCTATACACTAACTAGCTTTGTGTATAATATTAGGAAGATTGATAGATCAGGAGATCTAGCATACGCCCTGTGCCCTTCTATCTTATTTTTGACGATTTTATTTGAAAAGTGACACTTTAAGCCCTTCGTATACATCAAAGATGATATTTGTCTTGGAAATCCCTTTCATAGCATCTGTATATATACAAAAAATAGACAAGATTATCAAACTGTATGGATATTGAAAGACTAGGAGGGTCTCACTGTTTTTCAGTTGTCTCCGGTAGATTTTCACTATATGTTTTGAATATCGGACTGGCACTCTGAGCCCTTCATAAGTATAGAACGAGAAGTATTTAAAATTTAAAAATGTGTAATATTAAGAAGATTGATAGATCAGGACGATTTAGCCAACGCTCTGTACCCATCTATCTGAATTTTTACGATTTTCATTTGAAAAGTAACACATGAAGCCCTTCGTACATATCGAAGATAATATTTTCTAGGAAATCCTTTTGATAGCATCTATTTATATACGAAATAGACAAGATTAACAATTTTTATGTATAGTGAAAGACCAGGAGGTCTCACTCCAGCGATTTTCGCTATATACTTTGAATATCAAACTAGCACTTTGAGTCTTCCAGAAATATAGAAGACAAAAGTGTATCAAATTCCTTTTTATCATTTATATCTATATATCAACTAACTTTATGTATAATTTTAGGAAGATTGAGAGATCAGGAAGATCAGAATTAATATTTAGTCAATCAAAAATATATTTAGGTTTGGCTTTCATATTTTCTAGTCTTACTAGAGGACGTTGCTGTTTGTTCTACTTTTGTCAAAATATCCTCTTTTAAATATACATCTCAGATTATATTTTTGTTAATAAAAATATACATGTCATACATTGTAAAGAAGAAAATCAATGTTCGTAATGGTTTTTATTTGAGGACGAAGATTTACGATAACTTGAGCTTGTCAAAAGGATTTCTACATCTCTCAATTTGAATTCCTTTTATTACTATCATGCCGTTTAAAATTTACTAATGTTTACTCATTTCTGTGCTTAATCAACCTTTAATTTATTGATTATTCAGTGTATATCATTTCACTAACATACATACTATCAATTGTTTCTTCGATCTATGTGAATGGGCACAAACCTTTATTTACTTTCATTTTAATGGTGTTATAAGACGCAGCCCTAACAGAAAGTGCACAAGAAGCTGACAATTTCTCTTTTTGTCCATTACGGGTGGTGGCAGCGGTCGCTTTACTGCCATCCCCTACGGCAAAGTTCTTGACCGCAGGTGGTTAGATTAGCTTTTATCCATATCTTCAACTCTTATCAATCCCTGGGTGGAAAGTGCACCTGAAGACTTCACTGGTCAAAGTCTAAGGTACCTATACAGTAATGGGTATGGGCTCATTTTCAGTCTTTCTGTACAGTTCCTACGGCAAAGTTTTTATCCACACCTAGTGGGATTGAAAGCTTGTCCCAGGCCCTTTTATTCATGAAAATGCCGGGTGGGAAAGTGCAGGGCTGACAACCCCATTTCTCATTTCATTCCGGCCACGGGTGGTGGCGGTCGCTTTACTGCCATCCCCCTACAGCAAGTTCTTGACCGCAGGTGGTTAGATTAAGCTTTTATCCATATCTTCAACTCTTATCAATCCCTGGGTGGGAAAGTGCACCTGAAGACTTCACTGGCCATCCAAAGTCTAAGGTACCTATACAGTAATGGGTATGGGCTCATTTTCAGTCTTTCTGTACAGTTCCTACGGCAAAGTTTTATCCACACTAGTGGGATTGAAAGCTTGTCCCAGGCCCTTTATTCATGAAAATGCCCGGTGGGAAAGTGCACCGGAGCTGCAACCCCATACCCAATTTCTCATTTTGTCCATTACGGGTGGTGGCAGCGGTCGCTTTACTGCCATCCCCTACAGCAAGTTCTTGACCGCAGGTGGTTAGATTGAAAGCTTTTATCCATATCTTCAACTCTTATCAATCCCTGGGTGGAAAGTGCACCTGAAGACTTCACTGGCCATCAAAAGTCTAAGGTACCTATACAGTAATGGGTATGGGCTCATTTTCAGTCTTTCTGTACAGTTCCTACGGCAAAGTTTTATCCACACCTAGTGGGATTGAAAGCTTGTCCCACCCTTTACAAATCCCGGGGGGTAGAATTTCACCCCCCCTTTTCCTTAAATATTTTTTCCCCATCCCCTACGGAAGTTTTCCCATGTTTTTAAATTTTCCCTTTTTATCCAAAACCGGGTGGGAAATCCCAGGCCCCCCCAAAACCCAAATCGGGGATTTTTTCTCTTTTGCAAAGTTTTCCCGGCGTTTAAAAGGGAAATTTTCCCTTTAAATTTTTAAAAAAATTCCCCGGGGAAAAACCCTAAATTTCCTTTCCATAAAGGGTTGGGGCCTTTCTTTAATTAGGGTTTTTCCCTTTTAAAGTTTAAAATTTTTCCCCTTTTGAAATGCCCGGAAATTCACCCCGGGGAAATACCAACCAAAAATTCCATTTTTTTGTGTCCCCCGTTTTCCCAGGGGGTTTTGAAAGCTTTTTTAAATTTTATAATCCCAAAAATCCCGGTTTCCCCTCAAACCCATCCAAAGTTACCTTTGTTTTGATCCCCCAAAATTTTTTCCCATTAGAAAGTTTTTCCAACCCTTATTTTAAACCCGGGTGGGAAAGGCCCGGGGACCCAACCCCATAAATTTTCTTTTTATGGGTGGGGGCCTCGCTTTTCCCTTCCCGGAAATTTTTTCCCATTTTTCTTTCCCTTTTAACTAAATCCCGGGGGAAAGTGGGACCTAAAAATTTGGGGGGTCTTTTAATCCCGGAAGTTTTTCCCATGTTTTTGGTTTTCCACCCTTTTTATAACCCGGGTGGGAAATGAAACCTGCCCACCCTAAATTTCTGTTTGGGGGGAGGGGCCTTTCCCTCTTTTCCATTTTTCCCAGGGTTTTTGAAAACTTCCCCCTTTTTGGGGAAAATTAAATTTCAAAACCCCCCAAAATCCCTGTTTAGGGGTTTAGTCTTTTCCATCCCCAAAAGGGTTTTTCCCCATGTTTTTAAAGTTTTCCACCTTTTTATAAAAGGGGGGAAAGTCCCGGTTTTAATAAAATCCCTTTTAAATAGGGTTGGGCCTCTTTTCATTTCCCCTGGGTTTTCCCCTTTTTGGGTTTTTTCCCCTTTTAATGGGAAAATCCCAAACCTCCCAAAATTTTTTTCATAAGGGGGGCCCCTTTCGAATTAGGCAAATTTTACCCAGTTTGAAAGGTTTTACCCTTTAATAAAACCCGGTAAAGGCCCAATTTAAACCCCCGTTTTTTTGGGGGGGCCCCACCTTTTGCCTTCCCCGGCAAAGTTTTTTCCCAAAGTTTTGAAAGCTTTTTTTAATTTTAAATCCCTAAATCCCGGGGAACCAAACCCCATCCAAATCGTCCTAAATTTGGGGATTTGCTTTCGCCCCTCGAAGTTTTCCCAGGGGGTTTTTCCAACCCTTTTTTAAATGGGGGGGAAATCCCGGAAAGGAAACCAATTTTTCCCCATTTTCTTTTTTTCCTTAAATTTTCCCCGGGTGTTAAAGTTTTCCCCCCAAATTCTTAAACCCCGGGTGGGAAATGGGAAGCTTTACCCTCAATTTTAATCCCGGGGGGAGGGCCTTTTGCCTCCCTTAATTCCCTTCCCAGTTTTTAAGGGTTTTTCTTTTTTCTTTAAACCCGGGTAAACACCGGGGAAAACCCTGCCAAATTTTTTCGGGTTGGGGAGGGGCACACCCCTTTCAATTTTTCCAGGGGGTTTTCCCTTTACCCTTTCCCCCCTTTTCTTGGGGGGGATGAAAGTTTCAACCCCTCCCAATCCCTGGGTTTAAAGTTGGAGGGTCCTTTTATTTTTCCACGGAAAGTTTTTCCCATGTTTTTGGTTTCCAAATTTTTATCCAAAACCCGGGTGGGAAATGAGGCCCCCCTTTTCCCCGGGGGGTGGGGCCATCCCATTTTCCAAATTCCTTCGGGTTTTTGGGGGTTTGAAATTTCCCCCCTTTTAAGGGGGGGAAAACCCTTTCAACCCCATCCAATCTTTTAAATAAAGGGGTTGGGCCTTTTACCCACCTACGGAAGTTTTCCCATTTGGGTTAATTTCCCCCTTTTTATAAAACCCGGGTGGGAAAGTGCCCAGGCCCCTTTAAATTTCCTTTAAAATTTGGGGGGAACCCCTCCCCCTCCAAATTTTTTCCCGGGGTGGGTTGAAAGCTTTTTCCCCCCCAATTTTAAACCCGGGTGGAAAGTACCAAACTTCAATTTCCATTTGTAAATTCCCTTTTGGGGGCCCCTTTTATTTCCAAATTAGGCAAATTTTACCCCTGTGTTCTTTCCAAATTTTTATAAAACCGGGTGGAAAGTGCCCCCCCTATTTTAAATCCTTAAAAGGGGGGGTCCCCTTTCTTTCCTTTTCCCCCAAAGTTTTCCCATGGGTTTTGGCTTTCCCCCCAAATTCTTTAAACCCGGGTGGGAAATGAGGGAAAACCCCCCCAATCTATCCATCGGGGGGGAAATGCTTAACCCCCAAAGTTTTTACCCAATTGGGATTGGCTTTTTCCCCTTTTTAAAAATCCCGGGGGAAAACCCCAAAATAAATTTTCGGCCTTACGGGGTTGGGCCCTTTTTTCCACCCCCCAAATTTTTCCCATGTATTAAAGTTTTCCCACTTTACTAAATCCCGGGGGAAAGTCACCGGGAAAAATCCAATTTCTTTTTTCAATTGGGGGTTTTCCCTACCCCCCTTAATTAATTAAAGTTTTCCCCTTTTTATCTTTCCCGGGTAAAGTCACGAAGTTTACCCCCAAATTTATTTTAAAAGGGGTTGGGCCCCTTTTCGAAACCCGGGGAAATTTTCCCCCCCTTTTTTTTCCATTTTTATTTCCCCGGGTGGGAAAGTGCACCAAGGGCCCCCAAAATTTTTTTTCCAAATTTTTTTCCTCCCTTTTTCCCGGAAATTTTTCCCATTGGGTTGGTTTTCCCCTTTTTATCTTTAAAATCCCGGGGGAAAGTTAAACCACCCCCAAATTTTATTTTCCCAAAGGGGGTTTAAATTTTTTCCCGTGGAAAGTTTTACCCAAAGTGGGAAAACTTTCCCAACTTTTTCAAAAGGGGTGGGAAAGTCAAACCCAAACCCACCCAAATTTAATTGGGGGGGCCCCTTTTATTTCATCCCTGGAAAGTTTTAACCCATGGGATTAAAGCTTTTCCAACTTTAATTTAAAACCCGGGTGGGAAATCCCCGAAATTTCCCCCATGGGTAACTTGGGGGCCTTTTATTTCCCCAAAAGCCCGGAAATTTAAAAACCCTTTTCTTTTTCCCAACCCTTGGGAAAGGGCCCGAAAGGCCCAAAACAAACCCAAATTTTTTAAATTTTTTAAATTTTTTTACTTCCTTTTTCCCAAATCCCGGGGGAAAGTCACCCAAGGGAAAAAAATTTTTCAAATTTAATTGGGGTTGGCCTTTTGCTTTTATCCCCAAAATTTTCCCCAAAAGGCTTTTCCCATTTTTTTTTTTAAAACCAAAACCCCCCCAAAATTAAAATTTTTAGGGTTGGGGCCTTTTATTTTTTTGGGCCCCTTTTTTAAACCCCTTTTAAAATTTTCCCGGGGAAATCAAAAAATCCCCAAAAGCGGTTTCTTTTCAAAATTATTTTTTTCTTTAAGCCCCCTTTTAAACCCAGGGGGTTTAAATTTCCCCCTTTTATTTTCCCGGGGGAAATAGAACCCCCTAAATCCTTTGTTTGGGTTTTTGTCCTTTTGAACCCCCTTTTTTTAATGGGAAAAGTTTTTTATTTATGGGGGAAATACTTTAAAATAAATTTAAAATTTTTATTTTTATTTAAAAATTCTTTAAAAGGGAAAGGGTTTTAAATTGTTTTCTTTTTTAAATAAAAAGGAAAACAAATTTTTCCCTTTTAAACAAAATAAAAAAAAATAAAAAAGAAATACCCTTTTTTTTTTTTTTTAAATTTTTTATTTTAAAATTTAACCTGACCAAATTTTAAATTTTTTAAAATTCAAAAAAAAATTTTTAAAAAACTTTTTTTTTGTTTTTTTTTGTTAAAAATTTTAAATAAAGAAAAAAAACCCATTTTTTTTTGAAATTTTTTATTTTTTTAAAATTTTTTTCATTTAAATTTTTAATAGTTTTTTAAAATTTAAAATACTTTTTTTATTTTTAATTTTTATAATTTTTAAATTTTTTTTTTAAAAAAAAAATTTTTTAAAAAAAAATTTTTTGTTTTTTTCTAAAAAACCAAGAAAAAAAAAACATTTTTTAAATTAAAATTTATTAAAAAAACTTAAAATTTTTTTTTTATTTAAAATTAAAATTTTGGTTTAAAATTTAAAATTTTTAAAAAATTTTAAAAAACATTTGGTTGAAAAATTTAAATTTTTTTTTTTAAAATTTTGTTTTCTTAAAAAAATTTTTTTTATAAATTATTTTTAAAATTTTTTTTAAAATAAAAAATTTCTTTGGAAATAGAAATTTTTAAATTTGGGATAAATTTCATTGAATTTTTTTTTTCTTTAAATTTTTAAAATTTTTCCCCTTTAAATTGTTTTTTTTTCATATTTTTTTAAAACCCTTCATTTTGGCCTTTAAATTTTTTACTCCCGTAAAAATTACTTTTTTCCTTTCCCTTTTTTTTTTTATTTAATTTTTCCCGGGACCTATTTTATTTGAAAGGTTTTTTTGGGCCTTAATTGGGAAAGGGTTGGTTAAAAAATCTCTTTTAATGGGGAATAAAAGGGAAATTAAAAGCCCAAAAAAGTTTTATTAAAAAAACCGAATTTTAATAAAATTTTAAAGGGTAAATTTAAAAAATGTTTTAAAAAAATTTCATTTAAAATTTTTAAAAAAATTAAAAATTTTTTTAAAATTTTATTTTAAACATTCCGGTTTTAAAAATTTAAATTTTAATTTCTTTTTTTAAATATTTTTTTTTACCAAAATTTTAAATTTTCGGGCTCCTTTTTGGTTTATTAAACCCTTAAATTCCCTTCTTTTTTATTTTTTAAAAAAATTTTATTCCTTTGGGTTTTTTTGTTTTAAAAATTTTCAAATTTTTGTTTTTACCAACCCTTTTTTTCCTTACTTATTTTAACGGGAAAAATAATTTCGGTACTAAATTTTATTTCAAATTTTACAAATTTTTCGGTTTTTTCCCAATACCCTTGCAAAATGTTCTCACTTAACTTTAGTGGTCGATAGAATTGGTCGCAGCTTTTTGAATTGGTCGCTATTTTGGGTTTAGCCCTTTTTTTCTTGAACTCCTTCATTCCCATTTTATGTCCATGGGAAAAAAATTTTTATTAACTAAATTAAAAGTTTTTAAAAAAAAACCCGGAAAAATTTTTTTCAATTTTAAAAAACAAAAAAAAAAATTTAAAATAATTTAAAATTTTTTTTTTTTTCCCTTTTAAATTTAATTAAAAACAAAAAAAAAAACAATTTTAAAAAAACTTTATGAAATTTTTTTTTAAAGTTTATTATTTGGGAAAAATTTTTTACCCCAAATTTTAAATTTTATTTGGTAAAAAATTGGGTATTTGGTTTTAAATTTTCATTTTTTAATCTTAAATTTTTTAAAAAAGTTCAAAACTTTATGAAAAGTTTATTTGTTTTTAATTTTAAATTTTTGTTAAAATTTATAAAAAAAGGTCCCCCTTTTAAACAAACGTTTTTAAAAGTAAATAAATTTTCTATTTTGGGTATTTTCACTTTAAACCCCAAAATTTTCCATTTAATAGTTTTAAACAAATTTAAAAATCCCGGGGAAATCCCTCATAAACGCCTAAGTTTTATCTTTTAGTTTTCTTAAGTTTTACACAAAGTTTTACCCAATATGGGATTGAAAGCTTTCAGGTTTTTCAAAAATGCCTTCAGGAATGTAAATTTCCATTTTGTATTACTGGTGGCGGGTCGCTTTACGATTAAAATTTTGACCGCAGGTGGTTGTTGCTTTAATATTTCAATTTATAATTGGGTAAATACAAATTACTGGATAATTTATTACAGTAAGGGTATTATTTTCAGTTTTTTGTTTAAAAGTTTTTATCCACACCTAGTGGGATTGAAAGCTTGTCCCAGGCCCTTTATTCATGAAAATGCCTGGGTGGGAAAGTACCGAAGCTGACAACCCCATACCCATTTTCATTTTTGTCCATTACGGGTGGTGGCAGTGATCGCTTTGATTGCCATCCCCTACGGCAAAGTTCTTGACCGCAGGTGGTTAGATTGAAAGCTTTATCCATATCTTCAACTCTTATCAATCCCTGGGTGGGAAAGTGCACCTGAAGACTTCACTGGCCATCCAAAGTCTAAGGTACCTATACAGTAATGGGTATGGGCTCATTTTTCAGTCTTTCTGTACAGTTCCCTACGGCAAAGTTTTTATCCACACCTAGTGGGATTGAAAGCTTGTCCCAGGCCCTTTATTCATGAAAATGCCTGGGTGGAAAGTGCACCGGAAGCTGACAACCCCATACCCAATTTCTCATTTTGTCCATTACGGGTGGTGGCAGCGGTCGCTTTATTGCCATCCCCTACGGCAAAGTTCTTGACCGCAGGTGGTTAGATTGAAAGCTTTTATCCATATCTTCAACTCTTATCAATCCCTGGGTGGAAAGTGCACCTGAAGACTTCACTGGCCATCCAAAGTCTAAGGTACCTATACAGTAATGGGTATGGGCTCATTTTCAGTCTTTCTGTACAGTTCCACGGCAAAGTTTTTATCCACACCTAGTGGGATTGAAAGCTTGTCCCAGGCCCTTTATTCATGAAAATGCCCGGTGGGAAAGTGCACCGGAAGCTGACAACCCCATACCCAATTTCTCATTTTTGTCCATTACGGGTGGTGGCAGCGGTCGCTTTATTGCCATCCCCTACGGCAAAGTTCTTGACCGCAGGTGGTTAGATTGAAAGCTTTTATCCATATCTTCAACTCTTATCAATCCCTGGGTGGAAAGTGCACCTGAAGACTTCACTGGCCATCCAAAGTCTGAAGGTACCTATACAGTAATGGGTATGGGCTCATTTTTCAGTCTTTCTGTACAGTTCCCTACGGCAAAGTTTTTATCCACACCTAGTGGGATTGAAAGCTTGTCCCAGGCCCTTTATTCATGAAAATGCCCGGTGGGAAAGTGCACCGAAGCTGACAACCCCATACCCAATTTCTCATTTTTGTCCATTACGGTGGTGGCAGCGGTCGCTTTACTGCCATCCCCTACGGCAAAGTTCTTGACCGCAGGTGGTTAGATTGAAAGCTTTTATCCATATCTTCAACTCTTATCAATCCCTGGTGGGAAAGTGCACCTGAAGACTTCACTGGCCATCCAAAGTCTAAGGTACCTATACAGTAATGGGTATGGGCTCATTTTTCAGTCTTTCTGTACAGTTCCTACGGCAAAGTTTTTATCCACACCTAGTGGGATTGAAAGCTTGTCCCAGGCCCTTTATTCATGAAAATGCCCGGGTGGGAAAGTGCACCGGAAGCTGACAACCCCATACCCAATTTCTCATTTTGTCCATTACGGGTGGTGGCAGCGGTCGCTTTATTGCCATCCCCTACGGCAAAGTTCTTGACCGCAGGTGGTTAGATTGAAAGCTTTTATCCATATCTTCAACTCTTATCAATCCCTGGGTGGAAAGTGCACCTGAAGACTTCACTGGCCATCCAAAGTCTAAGGTACCTATACAGTAATGGGTATGGGCTCATTTTTCAGTCTTTCTGTACAGTTCCCTACGGCAAAGTTTTTATCCACACCTAGTGGGATTGAAAGCTTGTCCCAGGCCCTTTATTCATGAAAATGCCCGGGTGGAAAGTGCACCGGAAGCTGACAACCCCATACCCAATTTCTCATTTTGTCCATTACGGTGGTGGCAGCGGTCGCTTTATTGCCATCCCCTACGGCAAAGTTCTTGACCGCAGGTGGTTAGATTGAAAGCTTATCCATATCTTCAACTCTTATCAATCCCTGGTGGGAAAGTGCACCTGAAGACTTCACTGGCCATCCAAAGTCTAAGGTACCTATACAGTAATGGGTATGGGCTCATTTTTCAGTCTTTCTGTACAGTTCCCTACGGCAAAGTTTTTATCCACACCTAGTGGGATTGAAAGCTTGTCCCAGGCCCTTTTATTCATGAAAATGCCCGGGTGGGAAAGTGCACCGGAAGCTGACAACCCCATACCCAATTTCTCATTTTGTCCATTACGGTGGTGGCAGCGGTCGCTTTATTGCCATCCCCTACGGCAAAGTTCTTGACCGCAGGTGGTTAGATTGAAAGCTTTTATCCATATCTTCAACTCTTATCAATCCCTGGTGGAAAGTGCACCTGAAGACTTCACTGGCCATCCAAAGTCTAAGGTACCTATACAGTAATGGGTATGGGCTCATTTTTCAGTCTTTCTGTACAGTTCCCTACGGCAAAGTTTTTATCCACACCTAGTGGGATTGAAAGCTTGTCCCAGGCCCTTTATTCATGAAAATGCCCGGGTGGAAAGTGCACCGGAAGCTGACAACCCCATACCCAATTTCTCATTTTGTCCATTACGGTGGTGGCAGCGGTCGCTTTACTGCCATCCCCTACGGCAAAGTTCTTGACCGCAGGTGGTTAGATTGAAAGCTTTTATCCATATCTTCAACTCTTATCAATCCCTGGGTGGAAAGTGCACCTGAAGACTTCACTGGCCATCCAAAGTCTAAGGTACCTATACAGTAATGGGTATGGGCTCATTTTTCAGTCTTTCTGTACAGTTCCCTACGGCAAAGTTTTTATCCACACCTAGTGGGATTGAAAGCTTGTCCCAGGCCCTTTATTCATGAAAATGCCCGGTGGAAAGTGCACCGAAGCTGACAACCCCATACCCAATTTCTCATTTTGTCCATTACGGGTGGTGGCAGCGGTCGCTTTATTGCCATCCCCTACGGCAAAGTTCTTGACCGCAGGTGGTTAGATTGAAAGCTTTTATCCATATCTTCAACTCTTATCAATCCCTGGTGGAAAGTGCACCTGAAGACTTCACTGGCCATCCAAAGTCTAAGGTACCTATACAGTAATGGGTATGGGCTCATTTTTCAGTCTTTCTGTACAGTTCCCTACGGCAAAGTTTTTATCCACACCTAGTGGGATTGAAAGCTTGTCCCAGGCCCTTTATTCATGAAAATGCCCGGGTGGGAAAGTGCACCGGAAGCTGACAACCCCATACCCAATTTCTCATTTTGTCCATTACGGTGGTGGCAGCGGTCGCTTTACTGCCATCCCCTACGGCAAAGTTCTTGACCGCAGGTGGTTAGATTGAAAGCTTTTATCCATATCTTCAACTCTTATCAATCCCTGGTGGGAAAGTGCACCTGAAGACTTCACTGGCCATCCAAAGTCTAAGGTACCTATACAGTAATGGGTATGGGCTCATTTTTCAGTCTTTCTGTACAGTTCCCTACGGCAAAGTTTTTATCCACACCTAGTGGGATTGAAAGCTTGTCCCAGGCCCTTTATTCATGAAAATGCCCGGTGGGAAAGTGCACCGGAAGCTGACAACCCCATACCCAATTTCTCATTTTTGTCCATTACGGGTGGTGGCAGCGGTCGCTTTACTGCCATCCCCCTACGGCAAAGTTCTTGACCGCAGGTGGTTAGATTGAAAGCTTTTATCCATATCTTCAACTCTTATCAATCCCTGGTGGAAAGTGCACCTGAAGACTTCACTGGCCATCCAAAGTCTAAGGTACCTATACAGTAATGGGTATGGGCTCATTTTTCAGTCTTTCTGTACAGTTCCTCACGGCAAAGTTTTTATCCACACCTAGTGGGATTGAAAGCTTGTCCCAGGCCCTTTATTCATGAAAATGCCCGGGTGGGAAAGTGCACCGGAAGCTGACAACCCCATACCCAATTTCTCATTTTTGTCCATTACGGGTGGTGGCAGCGGTCGCTTTATTGCCATCCCCACGGCAAAGTTCTTGACCGCAGGTGGTTAGATTGAAAGCTTTTATCCATATCTTCAACTCTTATCAATCCCTGGTGGGAAAGTGCACCTGAAGACTTCACTGGCCATCCAAAGTCTAAGGTACCTATACAGTAATGGGTATGGGCTCATTTTTCAGTCTTTCTGTACAGTTCCCTACGGCAAAGTTTTTATCCACACCTAGTGGGATTGAAAGCTTGTCCCAGGCCCTTTATTCATGAAAATGCCCGGGTGGGAAAGTGCACCGGAAGCTGACAACCCCATACCCAATTTCTCATTTTTGTCCATTACGGTGGTGGCAGCGGTCGCTTTATTGCCATCCCCTACGGCAAAGTTCTTGACCGCAGGTGGTTAGATTGAAAGCTTTTATCCATATCTTCAACTCTTATCAATCCCTGGTGGAAAGTGCACCTGAAGACTTCACTGGCCATCCAAAGTCTAAGGTACCTATACAGTAATGGGTATGGGCTCATTTTCAGTCTTTCTGTACAGTTCCCTACGGCAAAGTTTTTATCCACACCTAGTGGGATTGAAAGCTTGTCCCAGGCCCTTTATTCATGAAAATGCCCGGTGGGAAAGTGCACCGGAAGCTGACAACCCCATACCCAATTTCTCATTTTTGTCCATTACGGTGGTGGCAGCGGTCGCTTTATTGCCATCCCCTACGGCAAAGTTCTTGACCGCAGGTGGTTAGATTGAAAGCTTTTATCCATATCTTCAACTCTTATCAATCCCTGGTGGGAAAGTGCACCTGAAGACTTCACTGGCCATCCAAAGTCTAAGGTACCTATACAGTAATGGGTATGGGCTCATTTTTCAGTCTTTCTGTACAGTTCCCTACGGCAAAGTTTTTATCCACACCTAGTGGGATTGAAAGCTTGTCCCAGGCCCTTTATTCATGAAAATGCCTGGGTGGGAAAGTGCACCGAAGCTGACAACCCCATACCCAATTTCATTTTTGTCCATTACGGTGGTGGCAGCGGTCGCTTTATTGCCATCCCCTACGGCAAAGTTCTTGACCGCAGGTGGTTAGATTGAAAGCTTTTATCCATATCTTCAACTCTTATCAATCCCTGGTGGGAAAGTGCACCTGAAGACTTCACTGGCCATCCAAAGTCTAAGGTACCTATACAGTAATGGGTATGGGCTCATTTTTCAGTCTTTCTGTACAGTTCCCTACGGCAAAGTTTTTATCCACACCTAGTGGGATTGAAAGCTTGTCCCAGGCCCTTTATTCATGAAAATGCCCGGGTGGAAAGTGCACCGAAGCTGACAACCCCATACCCAATTTCTCATTTTTGTCCATTACGGTGGTGGCAGCGGTCGCTTTACTGCCATCCCCTACGGCAAAGTTCTTGACCGCAGGTGGTTAGATTGAAAGCTTTTATCCATATCTTCAACTCTTATCAATCCCTGGGTGGGAAAGTGCACCTGAAGACTTCACTGGCCATCCAAAGTCTAAGGTACCTATACAGTAATGGGTATGGGCTCATTTTTCAGTCTTTCTGTACAGTTCCCTACGGCAAAGTTTTTATCCACACCTAGTGGGATTGAAAGCTTGTCCCAGGCCCTTTATTCATGAAAATGCCCGGTGGGAAAGTGCACCGAAGCTGACAACCCCATACCCAATTTCTCATTTTGTCCATTACGGTGGTGGCAGCGGTCGCTTTACTGCCATCCCCTACGGCAAAGTTCTTGACCGCAGGTGGTTAGATTGAAAGCTTTTATCCATATCTTCAACTCTTATCAATCCCTGGGTGGGAAAGTGCACCTGAAGACTTCACTGGCCATCCAAAGTCTAAGGTACCTATACAGTAATGGGTATGGGCTCATTTTTCAGTCTTTCTGTACAGTTCCCTACGGCAAAGTTTTTATCCACACCTAGTGGGATTGAAAGCTTGTCCCAGGCCCTTTATTCATGAAAATGCCCGGGTGGAAAGTGCACCGGAAGCTGACAACCCCATACCCAATTTCTCATTTTGTCCATTACGGTGGTGGCAGCGGTCGCTTTACTGCCATCCCCTACGGCAAAGTTCTTGACCGCAGGTGGTTAGATTGAAAGCTTTTATCCATATCTTCAACTCTTATCAATCCCTGGTGGGAAAGTGCACCTGAAGACTTCACTGGCCATCCAAAGTCTAAGGTACCTATACAGTAATGGGTATGGGCTCATTTTTCAGTCTTTCTGTACAGTTCCCTACGGCAAAGTTTTTATCCACACCTAGTGGGATTGAAAGCTTGTCCCAGGCCCTTTATTCATGAAAATGCCCGGGTGGAAAGTGCACCGGAAGCTGACAACCCCATACCCAATTTCTCATTTTTGTCCATTACGGTGGTGGCAGCGGTCGCTTTACTGCCATCCCCTACGGCAAAGTTCTTGACCGCAGGTGGTTAGATTGAAAGCTTTTATCCATATCTTCAACTCTTATCAATCCCTGGGTGGGAAAGTGCACCTGAAGACTTCACTGGCCATCCAAAGTCTAAGGTACCTATACAGTAATGGGTATGGGCTCATTTTTCAGTCTTTCTGTACAGTTCCCTACGGCAAAGTTTTTATCCACACCTAGTGGGATTGAAAGCTTGTCCCAGGCCCTTTATTCATGAAAATGCCCGGGTGGAAAGTGCACCGGAAGCTGACAACCCCATACCCAATTTCTCATTTTGTCCATTACGGTGGTGGCAGCGGTCGCTTTACTGCCATCCCCTACGGCAAAGTTCTTGACCGCAGGTGGTTAGATTGAAAGCTTTTATCCATATCTTCAACTCTTATCAATCCCTGGTGGGAAAGTGCACCTGAAGACTTCACTGGCCATCCAAAGTCTAAGGTACCTATACAGTAATGGGTATGGGCTCATTTTTCAGTCTTTCTGTACAGTTCCTACGGCAAAGTTTTTATCCACACCTAGTGGGATTGAAAGCTTGTCCCAGGCCCTTTATTCATGAAAATGCCCGGTGGGAAAGTGCACCGGAAGCTGACAACCCCATACCCAATTTCTCATTTTTGTCCATTACGGTGGTGGCAGCGGTCGCTTTACTGCCATCCCCTACGGCAAAGTTCTTGACCGCAGGTGGTTAGATTGAAAGCTTTTATCCATATCTTCAACTCTTATCAATCCCTGGGTGGGAAAGTGCACCTGAAGACTTCACTGGCCATCCAAAGTCTAAGGTACCTATACAGTAATGGGTATGGGCTCATTTTTCAGTCTTTCTGTACAGTTCCCTACGGCAAAGTTTTTATCCACACCTAGTGGGATTGAAAGCTTGTCCCAGGCCCTTTATTCATGAAAATGCCCGGGTGGGAAAGTGCACCGAAGCTGACAACCCCATACCCAATTTCTCATTTTGTCCATTACGGTGGTGGCAGCGGTCGCTTTACTGCCATCCCCTACGGCAAAGTTCTTGACCGCAGGTGGTTAGATTGAAAGCTTTTATCCATATCTTCAACTCTTATCAATCCCTGGGTGGGAAAGTGCACCTGAAGACTTCACTGGCCATCCAAAGTCTAAGGTACCTATACAGTAATGGGTATGGGCTCATTTTCAGTCTTTCTGTACAGTTCCCACGGCAAAGTTTTTATCCACACCTAGTGGGATTGAAAGCTTGTCCCAGGCCCTTTATTCATGAAAATGCCCGGTGGGAAAGTGCACCGGAAGCTGACAACCCCATACCCAATTTCTCATTTTTGTCCATTACGGTGGTGGCAGCGGTCGCTTTACTGCCATCCCCTACGGCAAAGTTCTTGACCGCAGGTGGTTAGATTGAAAGCTTTTATCCATATCTTCAACTCTTATCAATCCCTGGTGGGAAAGTGCACCTGAAGACTTCACTGGCCATCCAAAGTCTAAGGTACCTATACAGTAATGGGTATGGGCTCATTTTTCAGTCTTTCTGTACAGTTCCCTACGGCAAAGTTTTTATCCACACCTAGTGGGATTGAAAGCTTGTCCCAGGCCCTTTATTCATGAAAATGCCCGGTGGGAAAGTGCACCGAAGCTGACAACCCCATACCCAATTTCTCATTTTGTCCATTACGGTGGTGGCAGCGGTCGCTTTACTGCCATCCCCTACGGCAAAGTTCTTGACCGCAGGTGGTTAGATTGAAAGCTTTTATCCATATCTTCAACTCTTATCAATCCCTGGTGGGAAAGTGCACCTGAAGACTTCACTGGCCATCCAAAGTCTAAGGTACCTATACAGTAATGGGTATGGGCTCATTTTTCAGTCTTTCTGTACAGTTCCCTACGGCAAAGTTTTTATCCACACCTAGTGGGATTGAAAGCTTGTCCCAGGCCCTTTTATTCATGAAAATGCCCGGGTGGGAAAGTGCACCGGAAGCTGACAACCCCATACCCAATTTCTCATTTTTGTCCATTACGGGTGGTGGCAGCGGTCGCTTTACTGCCATCCCCCTACGGCAAAGTTCTTGACCGCAGGTGGTTAGATTGAAAGCTTTTATCCATATCTTCAACTCTTATCAATCCCTGGGTGGGAAAGTGCACCTGAAGACTTCACTGGCCATCCAAAGTCTAAGGTACCTATACAGTAATGGGTATGGGCTCATTTTTCAGTCTTTCTGTACAGTTCCCTACGGCAAAGTTTTTATCCACACCTAGTGGGATTGAAAGCTTGTCCCAGGCCCTTTTATTCATGAAAATGCCCGGGTGGGAAAGTGCACCGGAAGCTGACAACCCCATACCCAATTTCTCATTTTTGTCCATTACGGGTGGTGGCAGCGGTCGCTTTACTGCCATCCCCCTACGGCAAAGTTCTTGACCGCAGGTGGTTAGATTGAAAGCTTTTATCCATATCTTCAACTCTTATCAATCCCTGGGTGGGAAAGTGCACCTGAAGACTTCACTGGCCATCCAAAGTCTAAGGTACCTATACAGTAATGGGTATGGGCTCATTTTTCAGTCTTTCTGTACAGTTCCCTACGGCAAAGTTTTTATCCACACCTAGTGGGATTGAAAGCTTGTCCCAGGCCCTTTTATTCATGAAAATGCCCGGTGGAAAGTGCACCGGAAGCTGACAACCCCATACCCAATTTCTCATTTTGTCCATTACGGGTGGTGGCAGCGGTCGCTTTACTGCCATCCCCTACGGCAAAGTTCTTGACCGCAGGTGGTTAGATTGAAAGCTTTTATCCATATCTTCAACTCTTATCAATCCCTGGTGGGAAAGTGCACCTGAAGACTTCACTGGCCATCCAAAGTCTAAGGTACCTATACAGTAATGGGTATGGGCTCATTTTTCAGTCTTTCTGTACAGTTCCCTACGGCAAAGTTTTTATCCACACCTAGTGGGATTGAAAGCTTGTCCCAGGCCCTTTATTCATGAAAATGCCTGGGTGGGAAAGTGCACCGGAAGCTGACAACCCCATACCCAATTTCTCATTTTGTCCATTACGGGTGGTGGCAGCGGTCGCTTTACTGCCATCCCCTACGGCAAAGTTCTTGACCGCAGGTGGTTAGATTGAAAGCTTTTATCCATATCTTCAACTCTTATCAATCCCTGGTGGGAAAGTGCACCTGAAGACTTCACTGGCCATCCAAAGTCTAAGGTACCTATACAGTAATGGGTATGGGCTCATTTTTCAGTCTTTCTGTACAGTTCCCTACGGCAAAGTTTTTATCCACACCTAGTGGGATTGAAAGCTTGTCCCAGGCCCTTTATTCATGAAAATGCCCGGGTGGAAAGTGCACCGGAAGCTGACAACCCCATACCCAATTTCTCATTTTGTCCATTACGGTGGTGGCAGCGGTCGCTTTACTGCCATCCCCTACGGCAAAGTTCTTGACCGCAGGTGGTTAGATTGAAAGCTTTTATCCATATCTTCAACTCTTATCAATCCCTGGGTGGGAAAGTGCACCTGAAGACTTCACTGGCCATCCAAAGTCTAAGGTACCTATACAGTAATGGGTATGGGCTCATTTTTCAGTCTTTCTGTACAGTTCCCTACGGCAAAGTTTTTATCCACACCTAGTGGGATTGAAAGCTTGTCCCAGGCCCTTTATTCATGAAAATGCCCGGGTGGAAAGTGCACCGAAGCTGACAACCCCATACCCAATTTCTCATTTTGTCCATTACGGGTGGTGGCAGCGGTCGCTTTACTGCCATCCCCTACGGCAAAGTTCTTGACCGCAGGTGGTTAGATTGAAAGCTTTTATCCATATCTTCAACTCTTATCAATCCCTGGTGGGAAAGTGCACCTGAAGACTTCACTGGCCATCCAAAGTCTAAGGTACCTATACAGTAATGGGTATGGGCTCATTTTTCAGTCTTTCTGTACAGTTCCCTACGGCAAAGTTTTTATCCACACCTAGTGGGATTGAAAGCTTGTCCCAGGCCCTTTATTCATGAAAATGCCCGGGTGGGAAAGTGCACCGGAAGCTGACAACCCCATACCCAATTTCTCATTTTTGTCCATTACGGTGGTGGCAGCGGTCGCTTTACTGCCATCCCCTACGGCAAAGTTCTTGACCGCAGGTGGTTAGATTGAAAGCTTTTATCCATATCTTCAACTCTTATCAATCCCTGGTGGAAAGTGCACCTGAAGACTTCACTGGCCATCCAAAGTCTAAGGTACCTATACAGTAATGGGTATGGGCTCATTTTCAGTCTTTCTGTACAGTTCCCTACGGCAAAGTTTTTATCCACACCTAGTGGGATTGAAAGCTTGTCCCAGGCCCTTTATTCATGAAAATGCCCGGGTGGGAAAGTGCACCGAAGCTGACAACCCCATACCCAATTTCTCATTTTTGTCCATTACGGGTGGTGGCAGCGGTCGCTTTACTGCCATCCCCCTACGGCAAAGTTCTTGACCGCAGGTGGTTAGATTGAAAGCTTTTATCCATATCTTCAACTCTTATCAATCCCTGGGTGGGAAAGTGCACCTGAAGACTTCACTGGCCATCCAAAGTCTAAGGTACCTATACAGTAATGGGTATGGGCTCATTTTTCAGTCTTTCTGTACAGTTCCCTACGGCAAAGTTTTTATCCACACCTAGTGGGATTGAAAGCTTGTCCCAGGCCCTTTATTCATGAAAATGCCTGGGTGGAAAGTGCACCGGAAGCTGACAACCCCATACCCAATTTCTCATTTTGTCCATTACGGTGGTGGCAGCGGTCGCTTTACTGCCATCCCCTACGGCAAAGTTCTTGACCGCAGGTGGTTAGATTGAAAGCTTTTATCCATATCTTCAACTCTTATCAATCCCTGGGTGGGAAAGTGCACCTGAAGACTTCACTGGCCATCCAAAGTCTAAGGTACCTATACAGTAATGGGTATGGGCTCATTTTTCAGTCTTTCTGTACAGTTCCCTACGGCAAAGTTTTTATCCACACCTAGTGGGATTGAAAGCTTGTCCCAGGCCCTTTATTCATGAAAATGCCCGGGTGGGAAAGTGCACCGGAAGCTGACAACCCCATACCCAATTTCTCATTTTTGTCCATTACGGTGGTGGCAGCGGTCGCTTTACTGCCATCCCCTACGGCAAAGTTCTTGACCGCAGGTGGTTAGATTGAAAGCTTTTATCCATATCTTCAACTCTTATCAATCCCTGGTGGGAAAGTGCACCTGAAGACTTCACTGGCCATCCAAAGTCTAAGGTACCTATACAGTAATGGGTATGGGCTCATTTTTCAGTCTTTCTGTACAGTTCCCTACGGCAAAGTTTTTATCCACACCTAGTGGGATTGAAAGCTTGTCCCAGGCCCTTTATTCATGAAAATGCCCGGGTGGGAAAGTGCACCGGAAGCTGACAACCCCATACCC
Organism: Mytilus coruscus; assembly: GCA_017311375.1. Classification (NCBI taxonomy): domain Eukaryota; kingdom Metazoa; phylum Mollusca; class Bivalvia; order Mytilida; family Mytilidae; genus Mytilus; species Mytilus coruscus. The sequence goes on along the minus strand of JAASAO010000841.1, from coordinate 7,883 downwards.
AATTTCTCATTTTGTCCATTACGGGTGGTGGCAGCGGTCGCTTTACTGCCATCCCCTACGGCAAAGTTCTTGACCGCAGGTGGTTAGATTGAAAGCTTTTATCCATATCTTCAACTCTTATCAATCCCTGGTGGGAAAGTGCACCTGAAGACTTCACTGGCCATCCAAAGTCTAAGGTACCTATACAGTAATGGGTATGGGCTCATTTTTCAGTCTTTCTGTACAGTTCCCTACGGCAAAGTTTTTATCCACACCTAGTGGGATTGAAAGCTTGTCCCAGGCCCTTTATTCATGAAAATGCCCGGGTGGGAAAGTGCACCGAAGCTGACAACCCCATACCCAATTTCTCATTTTTGTCCATTACGGTGGTGGCAGCGGTCGCTTTACTGCCATCCCCTACGGCAAAGTTCTTGACCGCAGGTGGTTAGATTGAAAGCTTTTATCCATATCTTCAACTCTTATCAATCCCTGGGTGGGAAAGTGCACCTGAAGACTTCACTGGCCATCCAAAGTCTAAGGTACCTATACAGTAATGGGTATGGGCTCATTTTCAGTCTTTCTGTACAGTTCCCTACGGCAAAGTTTTTATCCACACCTAGTGGGATTGAAAGCTTGTCCCAGGCCCTTTATTCATGAAAATGCCCGGTGGAAAGTGCACCGGAAGCTGACAACCCCATACCCAATTTCTCATTTTGTCCATTACGGGTGGTGGCAGCGGTCGCTTTACTGCCATCCCCTACGGCAAAGTTCTTGACCGCAGGTGGTTAGATTGAAAGCTTTTATCCATATCTTCAACTCTTATCAATCCCTGGGTGGGAAAGTGCACCTGAAGACTTCACTGGCCATCCAAAGTCTAAGGTACCTATACAGTAATGGGTATGGGCTCATTTTTCAGTCTTTCTGTACAGTTCCCTACGGCAAAGTTTTTATCCACACCTAGTGGGATTGAAAGCTTGTCCCAGGCCCTTTATTCATGAAAATGCCTGGGTGGGAAAGTGCACCGGAAGCTGACAACCCCATACCCAATTTCTCATTTTTGTCCATTACGGTGGTGGCAGCGGTCGCTTTACTGCCATCCCCTACGGCAAAGTTCTTGACCGCAGGTGGTTAGATTGAAAGCTTTTATCCATATCTTCAACTCTTATCAATCCCTGGGTGGGAAAGTGCACCTGAAGACTTCACTGGCCATCCAAAGTCTAAGGTACCTATACAGTAATGGGTATGGGCTCATTTTTCAGTCTTTCTGTACAGTTCCCTACGGCAAAGTTTTTATCCACACCTAGTGGGATTGAAAGCTTGTCCCAGGCCCTTTATTCATGAAAATGCCCGGGTGGGAAAGTGCACCGGAAGCTGACAACCCCATACCCAATTTCTCATTTTGTCCATTACGGGTGGTGGCAGCGGTCGCTTTACTGCCATCCCCTACGGCAAAGTTCTTGACCGCAGGTGGTTAGATTGAAAGCTTTTATCCATATCTTCAACTCTTATCAATCCCTGGGTGGGAAAGTGCACCTGAAGACTTCACTGGCCATCCAAAGTCTAAGGTACCTATACAGTAATGGGTATGGGCTCATTTTCAGTCTTTCTGTACAGTTCCCTACGGCAAAGTTTTTATCCACACCTAGTGGGATTGAAAGCTTGTCCCAGGCCCTTTATTCATGAAAATGCCCGGGTGGGAAAGTGCACCGGAAGCTGACAACCCCATACCCAATTTCTCATTTTGTCCATTACGGGTGGTGGCAGCGGTCGCTTTATTGCCATCCCCTACGGCAAAGTTCTTGACCGCAGGTGGTTAGATTGAAATGTTTTAAATATTACATTAATTTCTGGACCTTTGGCTGGTATAGCTATGAAAATACGGAAAGTCAAACAGAAAATAGCCCATTAAACATGTTAAAATAACCTTGATGTTTTATAAACCATCTCTGAAGGCTAAATTAGTAGTCAGCTGTCTGAAAATGAATTTTATTGCACAATAACTTTCATATTTAAAAATCCACTGGGGCCAAAATGCGAAACCAAACTCCTAACTGTGTATTGCTGTCTTCTGGTTTCCAGAAATTGAAAATACAAAAACAGGTACTAAGCCAAACTATAAAACGGGAAAATATCCCTGCTTTTTATTTTTTTTTTCTGATTTTATTGAACACGGGTCCTTTAGTGATCCTAAGTGAATACGCTTTCATTTGATACCAAAATGAACTAAATATTATACTTATTGACAAAGATTTATCATTATGCATAGGAACTATTTTCTTTGATATATGTACTACTTTGTATGTTCTTTTGACCCGGTCGATATAGTAATCTTTTATCAATGTAATAGGAATAGATTGTTTCCTTTTCATTTATCAATTATTTTCGACTGTTTATTTATTTGCTTATTATATTATATTTTCATTTTATTCATTCTAATTAGTATTTATTAACTGAACAAGACTGACACTCAAACTTATTTATTTATTTGATGTTTGTTATAATTTTGTAATGTTATTTACTTTTGCTTACCATTTTTAAGAACTTATTCATATGAAATAATAATAATATTTCAATGTTATCGTAAAGGTTTTGATGTGTAAACTGAAAATAACAGTAAAGATAAAAAAAAGAACAGTTATAACTTCACAGAAGGCATTTACTTAAGAGTTTAAACAGTAAAGTTTACCTTATGCAGTAAAAACATTATATAACTTTTCTGCATGAATACTTGTGTGATGCAAGATGTATGAGAAATATTTTAGAGAAACACTTTTAAAGAACAACATTGTGGTACTAGAAACCGAAGGATTCATAACATTTATTTTCTTATTTTTGTGTTGATTATTTATGTCATTATACTTAAAAACATTTCTTGTGATATTTTTGTGTAATATGTAATATATCTGGTGTATATAAATGTTGAACAATTGAATAAAGATAAAAAAAATGCATCTGGCTGAACGTAGTTTAAATGTTTTGATTTGATAAATGTTGCATTGAATATGTTTTTTCTTCTATACCCCATATACTGTATCCAGAACCACCCCTCACACCTAAATGGCTTTAAGGAAATACACGATATTTGACAATGCCGAGGGTATAGAAACCCTTACATGATTTTTCTAGTTCCTTGTTCACTTAAACATTTTATTTATCTCACCGTAAGTTGACATTTGAACTGCTGTACTTAGATTTTTTTATTCTGTTTTACAATACTTACGTATATGTTCCGGACCATATCAATATTTGGACCATACGCGTGTGGTCATGACCATATGCGTATACTCATATGGTCCGACCATACGCGTATGGTCCGACCGTCCGCGTATGGTCGGACATATGAGTTTCATACTCGTTTGATTATCAACGGGCCGGACCATATGAGTATTTGGATATAGGTATTTTTTAAAGCATGCAATCTGGGAACAGTATATCTAGTTAAAACAAAATCTCGATTTGATATAAATGTATAAAATGCAGCGGAATAAAAATAGTTCGTAAACAAAAGTTGTATTAAAATAGACATTTACAGAATATCATCAAACATGTGACACAGGCTTTATCTTAATATGTTATTTTAGACATTTTTCGAATTGCTGACACGTTTTTTAAACTTAATATATATATATTTCTTTTCTATGCTCCGATGGATATCAATGTGCCGGCATTAAGCAACCAAGCTAGTTAGTGCATTCAGTTACAGACGTCACTGGTTTTGGTTTATTCCAATTCCACTTCAAATGCTGGGCATCTCTTGTCATTTAGTCGTTGAAAATTAACATATTCCGTTCTGGTAGCTAGAATTTCTATAGATATTTAACAGAACGTTTTATCGTAATGGGGTTTTGTGGTTTTCACTCATACCACAATATGATTCTTTGACAAGCTTATTCTTATTTCTAACTTTAGTGGACGATAAAATATATTCCGTACTGGTAGCTAGAATTTCTATTTAACAGAACGTTTTATCATAATGGGGTTTTTCGGTTTTTACACATACCGCAATATGATTCTTTGACAAGATGATTCTCACTGCTAACTTTAGTGGTCGATAGAATTGGTCGCTAGCTTGATTGGTCGCTAGAATTGGTCGCTAGCTTGAGTCTGGTTTTAGCCCTGTAACGGTTTTCTTAGAACAAATACCTCTCATGTCACGGACATTTTAGTGTAACCATGAAGGATATTATTATAACTCCTTTGTATTAACTAACGATTAATTTCAATCGGAATGTTTTCATGAAAAGAGCCAAGCACTGGTTCCATATATATATTTTTTCTTCTAATCCTTTCATAATCAAGTGTGAAAAACTATAAAAAAAATCAAAATCAAAATAACACTTTATGAATTTGTTTCGTTCGAAACGCTTTTTTTTTGGATTAGCCTTCATCTGGAACCCTTATACCCCAATAAATAAATGCCGATAAACACATGAAAGGCTATATGTTTTATGTTACATTTATTCTTTATGCATCTAATTTTCAAAGATAGTTCAAGAAAAGTGCATAACTGTGAGAGAGCTTTCACATGTTTATTTTATCTTAGTATTAAATTGTTATTTGGATGGAGAGTTGTCTCATTGGCACTCACACCACATCTTCCTATATCTATAACTGTTTATCGAATAGCTGCATAAAACTTAACTTATTGAAAGAGGTATTTTCCGAGCATTATCTGACAAAATACTCACATAGATTCAAGTACGTTGGAAAAGCATTTAAATGAAAATCAACAGACAAGTGCCTCCATTAAACGCCATGATGACTGTTATCTTTTAAGTTAACATTAAGATTGTTACATCACACCGTATTACCGGATATTGATAAACTGCAGATGCAATAACCAACACGGTTCAAAATATGCTCTTCACGATTGTAAAATCCATTGTATTGTAATAGCAATCGGATTGCTAGACAAAAATCTGCTGTACAAGACAGTAAAAACATTTCGGGAACACAGATCATGATGTGTCTGCCGTAAGTATTTCCAGGTTATATGTTGTAACATTACTTGATTGAATTTACATTACAGTAAAACGTTATCATTACATTCTTCAGATTTATTTTTGTTTTAAGAATGAAATTCGTCGTTGCTACAGTCGTTATCTTGGTCTGCCTTTGTGGCATGAAGGGTATTCACGCTGATGATTATTATGGCGGAAGTTACGGAGGAGTAGGATACGGTTCTAGCTACGAAAAAAGCGGATATGGCGGCAGTTTGGGTGGATATGGCGGTAGTATTGGCGGATATGGTGGCAGTATGGGTGGATATGGCTCAAGTTATGGCGGATATGGTGGCAGTATGGATGGATATGGCGGATATTCTGGATATGGAAAGGGACATGGTGGATATTCTAGTTACGACAAGAAAACAGTCCATGGATACGGCAAACAGGGAGGTTTCATCGATGAAACAATCCACCGTCTACAACACCCAGTACCAATGCCAGTCGCAGGTCCATATGCAGGAGGTATTTTATACAGTGGTGATGATGGTATACTCAATGGTATGTTCGGTGCTAGTGAAACAACAATGTTCTGTAAGTTTATTCTATAATTATAATGATATGATGCGTGTTGCTGTAAGTAAACAACTAAGAAGCACCTCTGTGTTTCAAATAAGAAGTGTTATATTAAAGAATATTGCCATTGGACTAAAATAGAACCGCTTTTAAAAAATATCACCGACTCTTTTTTTTCCGTTTTGTTTTTGTTTTAAAGTTGCCTTGATATGTACTTAACACTCTGTCTTTGATAGAGCCATGCAAAAAGCTTATTAGTGGGTCCACATGACATGTCAACCAAATGTAATGAAATTTTGCACATACGTTAAGATAGCCAAAAGAAAAAAAAATCCATCTTTAAAATTTGATCTGGTGCTATTTATAGACTTTCAGCGCCATCTACTGGAAAATGCATAATTTCCAAAAATCCCATGAAAATTTCTCATTTCTGTCGCCCTAAATATGCTAAATATGGTTAATTGCAGCTGATATTTGAATTGATTTATACAACAAGCATCATTTGTCCTTCAAAATTCCACATAATGTAATAGTTTGAATGTCCCTATATTTCTGGGCCTTTGGGTATAAAAGTGCCTTTTAGCATTTTTTTTATTCCTGAAAAGACCACCAAAATGACTTGAAATCTCATAAAGTACTTCGATTTTTAAATATATTAAATATTTATTTTAAGATTAGCATTTGTGCTTTAATGATTTAAATTTTTGAGCTGGGGTCTCTAACACTGTTACCATGACAACCGATTTAAAATCTGTGGTTTTCACATGTTTTCTCAATAATTCATGTATTTAAACATGCAAACTGATAACAACTTTATGTTATTTTATCCTTAAAATTATGAAAATGTTTATTTCATTTGATTACAACTTCAGAACTTTTTCATCATGCTTGATAGGTCTTGTTAATTTAAAATCACACAAAAAAGATGTAAAATGAAGTTTAAATTTTCACATTTGGTTATTTTTCTGGTTTTATTTCATTTTGTTTTTAAATAAACATTAAAAACTTTAAAATGTAGTTTGTATTTATGATAGCATTGCTAATTGTGTAAACCCATTACATAAAACACCTAAACAAATAAATAATTTTGTAAAGGAGTTGTCTTCAAATATAGAGTTATCTTCCCTATTGTTACTCTTCAATAAGAATGTAAAAATGTACATGATACAGAAAACATTGACAGCAGACAGATTTTCGTTTTGCACATGACTCTGATACATATTTCTACTGACATTTAGCCTACTTTGAATTATACACACTGAAGAAGAAAAGAAGTGTTTTTTTTATTATAAATTGTATATGGCTGGTCCATATGCATGTCTATTTCACAGACATGACAATGTCCCATGTGGGGCTTCTAAAAATTACAATACACATGAGGAACTGTATGTAAAAATTACTGACTGTGTGAAAAGTACATTCAAACATTTGAGATCTCTCCATGCTTTAGATCAAATAGATATATCAGAATCAACATTAATATTATCACGAGCCGGTTTATTTGTATCCTCTGAATTTGTAAATAATTTATCAATATGCCAAAGCCATCGTGATCAATATGGTATTTACTGGAAGAGAGGAAACACCAACCAATGCAAACATCCCCTGCACGGACCGGCCAAGCAGAAAGCAGATCGGGGAATTAATTTTAACAGAGCGGTTGAGATATATTTGTTGTGGGGGAAAATAGTTTTAGTTGGAGATGGTAATTAAGATACATTGTTTTTCATGTTTCAAAGAAATTAAATGAAGTAATTTTTACTAGGAAAGAAGAGGTTACATGATACAGTGTCACTTTAATTTAAAGTAAAACCATAAATGTCTGATCCTTCATTCCCCTACTCCAACAAGGGTGTTACCATAAAGTTTATAATACATTTTTCTTACCACCCTGTATAAGTATTTTGCACAGCATTCTAAAAATACTAGCAGTAATTGAAGTACATGTACGGTATAGTATGAATCCCCTTAGTGATATACTTCTTGTCTGATCTTGAAAGCCCAGACCACTTGTGTTCAGTCTGGGGTACGTGTATTATGGACCATATACTATATTGCATGTACCGGTACATGTATACGGATGGGATCCTATATGGACTATTAATTTTGTGGATAATTTGGAGATTAGTATGACGTCCATTATTACTGAACTAGTATATATGTAACACTCAGAAACGTGTCCCTCCCCCAAAAACATGTCCTATTCCACCAAACGTGTCCACATGACATTACTGAACTGCAAAACATGTCTAAGTTATAAAACAGCGCCAAAGCATGTCATTTGTATAAACGCCCAAACATGTCCATTTTTTTATAAACTAGCTCCAAAACGAGTCCAATCCCTAATGTGTACATATTTTATTTTTTACTGGAAATGTCATTCGT